>PVKC010003030.1:0-40543 GCA_004027635.1 Crocidura indochinensis | reverse complement strand
GTCTTTCATTGAGGAGCTGAATGGTGCTTTATTGCGGAAGGAGGTCAGACTTGGTGCCTATCAAGGTAAGAATTGAGGGAAAAGAGGGGTAAGTAAAGGGGAGGTAACAAATCAGGGTTGGGATATGGGAGAATATAAGGGTCTCTTGGTGTGGAGGGTCAATGAATAAGTGGGGCTATATTCATCATATAGATGAATATTTAAGGTTAAGGCTTGGCAGTCAGAGAGGACTTCAACATTATAAAAAATAACGTTCACATAAACATTGATTTCAGAGATCTATTTGAGTGCAATCCTCCTTATATAGGGTATTCCATTACCTTTTATATAGTCAAGGGCAAGAGTATTCTTGGAAGGGTTAAAAAGGTTATTTGTCACGCAGGCGCGCCGTGCGCTTTTGAGAATGGTTATAAATAAAAAACGACCATACTCTAGGGGGTCTGTTATGGATAATGGGGTATTACTTTGACTACTGTCTGCAGTTGTGGGAGCTCTGGGCCCAGCTCTGTCCCTGCTGTTTGTCAATGCATAGGGGGTGGAGCTGCATTCCACCCCAAGTCCCCCTCTCCAGGGCCCAGCTTATCTGAGGTGCTCCTGAAAAGCCCCTCTGGTGTGGGGGAGTCTGGCCCCCCCAGACTAGTGGGAAGTCCGGGGGATCCTCAGGCTAGCTGTCCATCCCAGTGCCCACCACATGCCAGTACAAGACCAAGAGAACTCCTGGCTTGTGGGAGCTCTGGGCCTAGCTCTGGTCCCTACTGTTTGTGAATGCATAGGGGGTGGAGCTGCATTCCAACCCAAATCCCCCCCACCCAGGGCCCAGCTTACCTGAGGTGCTCCTGAAGAGCCCCTCTGGCATGGGGGAGTCTGGTCCCCCAGACTAATGGGAAGTCTGTGAAGTCTTCGGGCTAGCTGTCCATCCCAGTGCCCACCACATGCCAGTACAAGACCAAGAGAACTCCTGGCTTGTGGGAGCTCTGGGCCCAGCTCTGGCCCCTCCCATCCTTAGTTCTATTCTTGGTTCCACCTTGGTTCCATCCCTGGTTCCATCCTTGACCCCACACATTGTTTCCTGAGCACAGAGCCAAGTCAGCCCTGAGCACAGCCTCAAACTAAAATCCAAAAACAAAACCAAAAAACACAAAATTAAAGGACACTTAAAACTATAAACTAACTAAATATTGATGTATTTTTAATTGTTACTTAAAATATTTGGCTTGATATTTAACAATTTAATATTAAATTCTGAAAAAAGAATTTCTCATTCTGATTTCTCCCTTTGATAATTTCTCATTCTCCTTAAATTTTAATTCTGAGAAAGGATAAATAAAACCCAGCTTATTAGTTTCATTAGTATTTTGTCTTTTTCCATTTAAATGGAAAACACTATATATCTGATGGTTTGGCCACTATTATAGTAAGACAACTGTTGCACAAGTTTTTGGTTCTGATTAGAGAAACTGTACCATTCAATTTATAAATTGCCATACTACTTAAAGATGAATAAAAACTATAAACATGAATATTTCTGATAACATCATGGATATAGATGTAAAAGGGAATATGTAGACAAGATATGCATTGAGATCCAGCTTTATTCAGTCACTTACAAAAACTATGGCGCCTAAATTGTCTAAGTTTTATTAAATGGATCTGTTAAGGTTTCAAGAATACAAGAACATTTGATAAAAAGAACATAAACAGTACATTTTTTGAGTCAGTCAACATAAACTAAACTCCTTTCAATAGCATCCAAGATGAATATAGGTTGAGTGCTTCTCACACCATTTCATTACTGATAGCAAAATCAGAAAATTAGTAATAAATAATTAATTTTATTGGTTATATATGAGGTAATGCACAGTATGTTAAACAAGCTAGCATTTGATATTTCTCAAAGAAAATGTCTTTGAGTAATTATATAATGCAAAGAATTGATGAAATGGTTCAAAGTGTTGAAGACTCATCACGTAAGAACATCCTGATATACAGTTTGATGTATCTTTGCCAGAAAATGAAGCCTTACTTTCAGCAACTGTGCAATTCATAAAAGAAGACAAATTTTCCAAGAATTATTATTTGGTAAAAATTTACAAATAGACATGAATCTTCTCAACAACACTATGAAGTAGGTGTTATTTCATTAAGGTTACTTAATCAAACTCAATTGGAGTAATCTTCAATTACAGTTAGTCTCACAGCAAATTTATTTTGGCAATATTACAGATAGTCTTAGTACTCCTATGAGTTTCATAAATCAAAAATTAAATCACAAGTAACTTGTGAAGGAACAAGTCTCATATGAACTGAGAAAATAAGTCTTGAAACCTGTATCGTGCAGAATAAAATTGGACTTTTAATGATAGGCTTAAAGCAGCATGCACATGCCTTGGTTTTTAATGATGTACACCTGAAACTTACATAATATTATGTTACTTCTACTGGAAAGAAAGAAAAGAAAACATTCCCTTACTTTAACTATGTGATGGGGAGAGATGTGTATTGGCCTATTGCTGAGATGGTTATTAGGGCCCATATCCGAGCATGCCCAGGGACCACTCTATGCCAGGGATCAAACTCAGAACTTCACACATGCAAGACATATACTTTATCCTAGAGCCACATCATTCTTAAGTATTGAGATAATTTTTTTTGTGTTTTTTTTGGGAGGGTGGCACACCCATTTGATGCTCAGGGGTTACTCCTGGCTAAGCACTCAGAAATTGCCCCTGGCTTGGGGGAGACCATATGGGACGCCGGGGATTGAACCGCAGTCCTTCCTTGGCTAGCGCTTGCAAGGCAGACACATTACATCTAGCACCACCTCTCTGGCCCCAGATAAAGTGTTTTTAATGTGAGTTTATGATACTTTCATTTTCCTATGATGAAAAGTAATTTTAATTGGTAAAAGTACATTGAAATATCTATCTTCTTTAAGTCTTTCATTCCACAAATACATCATTACAGCTTTACCTGATGATTATAAAAATGAATCCCTCAGGACTGGGCGGTGGCGCTGGAGGTAAGGTGCCTGTGCTAACCTAGGACGGACCGCGGTTCGATCCCCCGGTTCCCCATATGGTCCCCCGTGCCTGCCAGGAGTGACTTCTGAGCGAATAGCCAGGAGTAACCCCTAAGCATCATGGGTGTGACTCAAAAAAATGAATTCCTCATTTAATATTTTGTTTAATATTTAATTTTACATAATTGTATTGAGGTATTATGATTTGTAGTAGTACTATTATTAACATTCAGGCATACAGTGTTATCACATTATATCACTAAAGTGCCAATACCTTTCCTCTACTATGTCTAAGATCCATCTTATACCCACGTCCCACTCTATTAGCAGATTCAATTCTCTAAATAGAATAACAAGAGGTTATTACCACTGACCACTATCTATTCCCTTACTTTGTTTCTTTATAATCCAGAGTGAAACCATTCAATATTTGCCCTTTTTTTCCATCCTTCCTCAAATTTATTATCTCTTTTTAATATTTTATTAAAATACCTCAATTACAAACATGATTGTGCTTGGGTTTCAGTCATGTAAAGAACACCCCCCATCACCAGTGCAACATTCCCAGTGTCCTGAATCTCCCTCCTCCCCACCCCACCCCTGCCTATACTCTAGACAGGCTTTCTATTTCCCTCATACATTCTCATTATTAGGATAGTTCACAATGTAGTTTATTCTCTAACTAAATCCGTCACTCTTTGTTGTGAGCTTCACGCGGTGAGCTGTAACTTCCAGCCCTCCTCTCTTTTGTCTCTGAAAATTATTATTACAAGAATGTCTTTCATTTTTCTTAAAACCCATAGATGAGTGAGACCACTCTCTCTGAATTATTTAACTCAGCATAATAGATTCCATGTACATCCATGTATAGGAAAATTTCATGACTTCAGAAGAATTTCATCTCTTCTGACAGTTGCATAATATTCCATTGTGTATATATGTACCACAGTTTCTTTAGCCATTCATCTGCTGAAGGGCATCTTGGTTGCTTCCAGAGTCTTGCTATGATAAAAAGTGCTGCAATGAATATAGATATAAGGAAGGGGTTTTTGTATTGCATTTTTGTGTTCCTAGGGTATATTCCTAGGAGTGGTATAGCTGGATCGAATGGGAGCTCAATTTCCAGTTTTGGGAGGAATATCCATATCACTTTCTATAAAGGTAAAGCCATCTATCACAAGTCAGTGGCAAATATTGTCCTCAGTGGTGAAAAACTAGAAGCCTTCCCTCTCAATTCTGGTACAAAGCAAGGCTGTCCTCTCTCATCACTCCTATTCAACATAGCACTGGAAGTACTTGCCATAGTGATTAGGCAAGAAAAAGATATCAAGGGAATCCAGATAGGAAAGGAAGAAGTCAAGCTCTCACTGTTTGCAGATGACATGAAACTCTACTTAGAAATCCCTAAAAACTCTACCAAAAAGCTTCTAGAAACAATAGACTCATATAGCAAGGTGGCAGACTACAAAATTAACACACAGGCCTTTCTATACACCAATAACAATAGGGAAGAAATGGACATTAAGAAAACAACCCCCTTCACAATAGTGCCACACAAACTCAAATATCTTGAAATCAACTTGACTAAAGATGTGAAGGACCTATACAAAGAAAACTATAAAACTCTGCTACAAGAAATAAGAGAGGACACGCAGAAATGGAAACACATACCCTGCTCATGGATTGGCAAGATTAGCATCATTAAAATGTCAATACTTCCCAAAGCATTGTACAGATTTAATGCGATCCCTCTAAAGATACCCATGACATTCTTCAAAGAAGTGGATCAGGCACTTTTGGAATTCATTTGGAACAATAAGCACCCTAGAATAGCTAAAGCAATCATTGGGAAAAGAATATGGGAGGCATACTTTCCCCAACTTTAAACTTTACTACAAAGCAATAGTTATCAAAACAGCATGGTATTAGAATAAAGACAGGCCCTCAAATCAGTGGAATAGGACTGAATACTCAGAGGACATTTCCCAGACATACAATCACCTAATTTTTGATAAAGGAGCAAGAAATCCTAAATGGAGCAAGGAAAGCCTTTTCAACAAGTGGTTTTGGCACAACTGGCTAGCCACTTACAAAAAATTGAACTTAGACCCCCAGCTAACATCATGTACAAAGGTAAAATTCAAATGGATTAAAGACCTCTATATCAGACCCGAAACCATAAGATACATAGAACAACATGTAGGCAAAGCACGCCAGGACATTGAGATTGCAGGCATCTTCAAGGAGGAAACTGCACTCTCCAAGCAAGTGAAAGCAGAGATTAACAGATGGGAATATATTAAGCTCAGAAGCTTCTGCACCTTGAAGAAAATAGTGCCCAGGATACAAGAGCCACCCCCTGAGTGGGAGAAACTATTCACCCAATACCCATCAGATAAGGGGCTAATATCCAAAATATACAAAGCACTGTCAACTTTACAAGAAAAAATCATCTAATCCCATCAAAAATGGGAAGAAGAAATGGACAGACACTTTGCCAAAGAAGAAATACAAATGGCCAAACGGCACGTGAAAAATCCTCCACATCACTAATCATCAGGGAAATGAAATCAAAACAACTATGAGGTACCATCTCACACCACAGAGATTGGCACCACATCACAAAGAATGAGAACAAGCAGGGTTGGAGGGGATGTGGAGAGAAAGGAACTCTTATCCACTGCTAGTGAGAATGCTGTCTAGTCCAATATTTGTCTTTCTGATTCACTTTGCTTTGCATGATACTCTCCAGTTTTATCCAAGTTGCAGCAAACTGCCATATTTCATTTTTTCTAATAGCTGAGTAGGGCTTTATTAAATCTACTCATCGTGGTGTTGGGAAATGCAAAATGTCCAATCTGGACCCCTCTCTCACAACATCCACAAAGTTAATTTGAAATGTATCGAAGACCTCAGTATTCAATACAAATTTTAAAGATAATACTAAGAAAACAAAGCTATTACTCATCACAATGCTAATCTCAGAGGTCTCTTCAATGATTCTTTGGCAAATAAAGCAAAAGTAAGCAAATGGGGCTACATTAAACTAAAAGGGTCTTTGATGTATTTTAGGGGAAGTGGGCCACCCCTGGCAATAACCCCAGCAATGCTCAGGGGTTATATATTTAGGAATCATTCCTGGTGGTGCTCAGGGAAACATATGGAATAGCAAGGATCAAACCCAAGTTGGCTGCATGGAAGGCAAACACCTTACCTGTTATACTATCACCAAGGTCCTTCTGTATTTCAAAATAAATGGCTGCTAAAATTTAAAAAATATATATTTTACTGAGGAAAATGTTTATACATCATACATCTTACAAATTAATAATTTTCAAGGTATAGAAAATATTCACAAATTCAATAACAGAAAACCAAACAAACCCGTAACGATGTAGGTAAAGAAGCTAAACAGATACTTCCTCAAAGTAATATAGACAACCAACAAGCATGAGAAAATGTTCCTCATCGCTATCAGGGAAATGTGAAAAAAAATGACAATTACATATCATCTCAAATTAGAGAAAATAGGGGGCCGGGCGGTGACGCTGGAGGTAAGGTGCCTGCGCTAACCTAGGATGGACCACGGTTCGATCCCCCGGTTCCCCAGATGGTCCCCCGTGCCTGCCAGGAGCGACTTCTGAGCGAATAGCCAGGAGTAACCCCTGAGCGTCATTGGGTGTGGCCCAAAATCCAAAAAAAAAAAAAAATTAGAGAAAATAGCCTATCTCAAAAGATAAGAACAACCAATGTTAGAGAAGATGTGGTAGTACTGCCATCTGGTTCAGACTCTCTGGAAAACAAGAGTGGAGAGTGGAGACTTCTCAAAAAAACTAAAATATAACTTTTATAGTGGATCCAGTGACTCCACTCCTTGGCAAGTCCCCAAAACTCAAAAACATTCATTCAAAAATATTTGCTTAGTGTTATATGTTCAGTGCAACATTATTTATAATAGCCAAGATTTAGGAACAACCCAAATGTTAATGAGAGATGAGTATATAGAGAAGCTGTGATAGATATTTTTACTTTTTTTTTTATAAGGACCACTCCCAGTAGATTGGAGGCTATGACCCAGTAAATGCAGTTCTCACTCCACATAGTGTGGTGGGGAACACAAGGGGTCACACCTTGGGGTGGGGAGGTAATGCAGTGCCAGAGTCCCAACTCAAGATCTCTCACATGCCAGGCATATACTTCGGTTCTTTCCTGACTCAAGCTCTTTATTTTCCTTCTTTCTTTTCTTCCTTTCTTTCTTCCTTTCATTCTTCCTTCCTTCCTTTCTTTCTTGCTTTTTCTTTCTTTCTTCCTTCTTTCTCTCTTTCCTTTTCCTTTTTCTTTCTTCTTTCTTTTTTATTTATTTTTCTTCTCTCAAAATGAATGCTAAAATTTTTCTTTCTCTCATTCTTTTATTCTTTCTATTTTCATTATTTCTTCCTTTATTTCCTTTCCTTGCTTTTCTGTATTAGGGTCACACGTGCCAGTGTACCAGTGCTACCTCACACAGGAAAGTGCTTAAGGACTGATTTCATTGCTATCTGGGAGATCACGAAACCTGGGGTTTCTGTATGCAAAATATGTTATCTTCCTGATATTCTTTTAAGGCCAAAATGAGTTATCTTCCTGATCCCCTCTATAAAAAACATTTATTTCTCATTTTTATGCAAAGCAAATGAAGTATATTTGTCAAAATGGTATATAAAGAGTAAATTTTAATCCATTTCTCCTTTTTTATTGTGTTCTACTGTATTATTTTTCTGTCATAGACACTTTGAAGAAATATCTTTTCTACTAATAAAAATTAAGCATATTACTCTAACATGTTAATGAATGAAACTTTTCATTTAGCAAGACTGACCCAAATACTTTTTTCCATTGTTAGGATTATCATATTCAGCCAGAATGCAGACTTCATATTTTGTCTGTCTGTGTCTCTATTTTTCTGTCTGTGTCTCTCTCTGCCTCTCTCTTTCTCTCTGTCTCTCTGTCTCTCTCTCTTACACACACACACCAGTCTGTGTTTTTCTGAATAAGACCTATTTGTGAAAGGTTGTTAGGCTGTTGGCTAACTGCTGACTGACAGCAGTACTCAGTAAGGGCTGACTCATTCTCCTTTTCCACTGGCCAAGCTATGTTGTCAAAGGAAAGATGGCCAGCTCTGAAAGAAGAATTGCTCCAGGAAAGAGTATACGTGCAAAGGGCAGCTGTTTCCTGCCTCTGTCAGGACATCCAGGTGCCATTACTAAATTTCCTGTATTCAGGAGCCTGGAAAAGTTCATTGACCTCAGACAAGGGCCGGGAGGTGGGGAACACTTTTTCCTTTCAAACCATCTTTCTTTACCCAATTGTAACCAGGGGATCACTGCTCAGTAGGTTGTCTTATAAATTATTCCCATAAGATTTGTAGCCATTTCTATGCTTCAAGTCAACATTCTTTTAAGGCCAAACAAAGTAATTTACTGGATTTGTGTCTCCAAACAATCTTATAAATAGTTGCTCTCTGGTTCAAGGTGAATAACAGTCTGTGGCAGGCTAGTATCAAAGAATACTGATTGCAATTCAATTTTATTACCTTCAAGAACTCATCCTAAATAAGAAGGCAGACTGGTCAAAATCTATAGGCTGATCATTAAAAACCCATATTGGAAAATTCTTTCTTAGCAAGTACCTTCTATAAGTATTTTGCCTGACCTCTTCATTAATGGTCTATAGGTATGTTTTCTTCTTTCATGGAACTATCATTACGACAGTGCTGCTGACCAAAGCCCCAGGATGGCTGAGATGACAATGCAGGTTCTTTCCAACCTGCTCCCAGGTAAAGTCAGATGTCTAGTATATAGCTGCAAAAATTTGATCAGATCCTGATCTGATCTTCCTATACATTCCTTCTATTGCTGACACCACTGCAAATAGCAATGAATGTAATGTTAATGTCATTACACAGTCTCACTCTGGATCATTTTATTTGCTGCCAAGCTCAGATGAGAAACTGCCATGATTTGCAGGAAATTAGATATTCTACCTAAGGACATGTAACTCTCATAATGCTATAAATACTCCCTTCGCCTAAAAGCTTTGATTTGGCACAAGACTATTTCAGCCCATTTGCCAACCAGAGGGTACACTTACCTTTTAGCTTTCCCAGAAGTCTATCAAATATTCCAAAATATGCAGCTGGACACTGTCACCCTGAGCAATTTTTGGTAACATGGGAAGCTATTATATAGAATTATAGACAAGCGGGTGGGGGGGTAGTGATGAGAGAAATGAGGGGGATTGGTGGCAGAAAGGTTTCTCTGATGACTGAAATCTAACTACAAACATGTTTGTAACCATGATGCTTAAAATTAAAAAAGAATTATAGAATTTGAAAACCAGTTTTTGGTGGAAATTTTAGCTTGCAGACAGAAGAAACTGAGCTTTTGCTTTCTTTCATGTGCATCAAATCTAGATATTATTTTTCTAGAGTAAAAAAAATCTGTTAAAGTTCTTTCTCTCCTAATATCTTAAACAGTTCAAACTCCTGTATTTCTCCAGATCCAAACTCTGTGTTCAGTAAACAAGATTTTGCTAAATGTGCTTGTATGCTGTCTTAGCAGCCAGATGCTGAGGGAACATCAAAGGTGAGGAACAGGAAATGAAGTGCAAATGGGATTGCAATGTCTGTGTTATAGGTGATGTCTGTGAGAGAGAGGAATCAAGTCATTATCGTGGGCTGCAAAGGATTGTGCTAATGTAATAGCTAAGTAAACTTTATTAAAACTTCCACTGCAGACTAGTTTTCCAAACAATGATACTACATTATGGTAGCTTGCTACCTTAATATTTATCCTGTTATATTTTGGTTGCCATGGCAACATCCTCCTAGGTATTTGTAAGGTCACAAAAGGAAGAGCTAACCCTCTTAGTCCTAGAATAACTAATGCAGTTCTGTTACTTGCTTGATGTAAATGGTCTCAAGTGACAGCAAACTGTACATATAGTCAATTATAACAGCTCAAAGGAAATGATTTGTTGTAACAGCCGCTGTTCAACCTCGGTGACATCAATGTTTCTATGGAAACAGTTGCCTATTGCACTGCTTTGAATTGAGTATTGATCAAACTAGGGCCAACACTATTTCAGTGAGTCGCTACTTTACTGTGTAGCAATTTACGATAGGAACTCATAACATCACTGTATATTTCAAGCCCCTAGGAACCAATTTAGCAGACAGTTACAGTAGAATATTAACAGAGGTCAATAATGGAAGTCTGATTATAGTCCTAGGACAATTATTCAATGCTTTTGTTATTTGCCCTTCCAACATTCCAGTAGCTATTACAGTTTTCAAATAATAATATTCATGCCTGCAGAAAGTGCTATATTCATTCATCTTCTATTTTAAACTTTATTTTTCATTGTTATGTTATATATCAATAAAATTATTCAGCTATATTAACCAAGCTGTGACCCCTCAGAAGTAAATAACTATTGATCAAGGAGTAAAGATCTATTGGTATACAGCACTGTTTTCCATTAATGATCTTATTGGCCCAGCTGATAACATGGCTGTGTTCAAACAACTGAAGATACAAAAGAAAAGAATAGCTAGGCCCAATTTCCATAAGAAACAGAATTCAATTCCCCATATCTCTTAAAGAATAGATTCACCAATCTCAGTAGAGGAAAGGCCAAAAGTAAAACAATGGCATACAGAATCCTGTAGACCTCTCATTCTGCATATTTCCATTGCATATAGATGTTTATGGATTCTGTTTTCACTGAAAACAAACTTCATGATGGTCTCATGCAACCCTTTCTTTTTACAGATGTGAAGACAAGGTTATGTAGCCATTCTTGTATCTTTCATGAAATCAATATTCTCTCTACAAATGCATATGTGGCAAATTTGGGAGAAATTCATAATTTTCATATTTTACTCAATAGACTGGAAAATATATAACAATTGTCTACTTTCAGATTGATTTGTCAAGAATATCAACCAACTGATTCTATCAAGTTATTTCTATTTTCCTCATTCCAAAGTTCAATTTGATCTAGTCAACCAGTTCATTCCAATGACAGTGGCCATAGCATAGTAAAAATTAAATTTTTCAGCTCAGTTACAAAACTTCAGAAATCACTTGAGTACCATGGCAACTTTCCAAAGAAAGGTATGTATCTATCAAGTGAAATCTATTTTAATACATAGATAGTAGCACTAACTTTTTATTACCATAATTGAAAATTTATGGCTTAGGTAATGACTCTTGTCAGGTAATAGTAAATTTAGCCACCTGCCTGAATGATGCACTTCTTCATGTAAAGAAAAGAGACAGCCCCTTAGTTTTGATATTGATTTTCAAAATTTTATCTGGATAGATTTAAAGTAGAATTCAGTTTTAGAAGGAAGTTCTGATAGTCTAAAATGGTATTTAAATCAGTAGGAATTGCAATATACTTTAAAAGAAATCAGCTGTTACTTTAAGTTAGCCTTCCTGTTAATAATCATTGTCTATACCTGGAGATAAATTTCCCTTGTCTATAAAGCAAATATGTACTGAACAATGACATAGTGCCAGATCCTATTCTAAACCTAAGAACACATAAGTGAATAATGTCAACTACAGGTAGTAGATTGTAAGAGTCATTTACTAGATAAAATAGGGTCTTCTGGAAAAAAGTGGTCTCTGATCTCAAACCTGATATCCTCTCTGTGTATGTTACCACATTTTTAACCACCATTTTTGCTAGTGTACATATTTATGCTCTTTATTATAATGGATTTAAATTGGGATAAATGGAAACCTCAAATGGCAAAAATAAAGTTCAGAGTAAATTTAGTGAACAAACTGTATGCTAGAAAATCTTATACATATTTTATGAGTATGTGAATGTATATTTGATTCTAAGCTTCCTAGAAGTTAGTACAAAAAGGGAAATATAGTCAACTGCATTCCATATCTAAGAGATAAACTAAAGCAAAAATATCAAGTGTGCAGTAGAATTCAGCTGTATTAATTATTAATCATATAGAGTCCTAGTGTTGTGGATGGATGGTGAGGCCTTTCTCGGCTTGGCCCGGTGCCTGTCTGCAGCTCCTTTGGCCGGCAGGTCTGTAGGTGCAGGGTGATGGTGAAGAAATGATCCACAGGCAGTCAGTTGAGTTTTAAGGAGACAATCAGCTTTTTTTTTTACAAGGCTCTAATCACTATGTGCTTTTTTCACCTGGCCTTTAAAGCTAAGCAACCTTTTCCCTGCTGCTCTGCATCCATCTGGGTCTGATCTCTCTCCTCTCTGTGTCTCTCTCTCCCCTCTTCCCAGGCAACCCCTTCATTACCAACCATAGACTCATTCCAGCTGTGGGAGAGTCTCTCTATCCAGGTGAGATAGGCAGGAAGTTGAGAGAAGGTAACAGAATTACAATGATGCTGGTATGGAGACCAAAGATAATTCTGCCCATGTCCTTAGAAACTTAGACTTTAAACATGACATGTTAAAAATAAAATCTCCCCAATGATATCTAAAGGGCTAGAATAGCAAGGCTTCTCAAAGCCCATGACATGAAAGTGCAATTTAATAACCTCAATGTTGCCAGAGAATCAAGCAATGCATTTCCTAAAATATAGACTTATGTCATATAAGTAAAGTGGAACAATAAAAAAATACTGGTGAATATTAGTAAATCAGGCTGGAGCAATAGTATATTGCATAGAGTGTTTGCCTTGTATGCTGTCAACCTGTGTTTGATCCTGACACCACATATGGCCCCCTGAACACTGCCAGGAGTGATCTCTGAGCACAGATACAGGTTTAAGTCCTGAGTACCACTAGATATGGCCAATATATACATATTAGTTAGCCATCCATACAATATTTAACTTGGGATAATGAGCCTTCCAGGTCTATCTGAAGATCACTTAATTACTTGGTGCCAAATTTTACTTCTACATAGATGAGTTGGCTTACTCTCAAATTCGTCATCTCTACTCATGAAGATACAAGGGCTATCACTTTTAGTTCTATAAGTGAAACATGAAAGACCTTTATTAGACTGTGAATTTCAACATTTTTTGACTTGAACCACTCCTAACATATTCAAACGAGGTTATCTGTATTAAAGAAAGCAAGAGGAGATCAAGGAGGAAGAAGAGAAGAATATAATGAGGTATCCCTGGATAAAACTATTACAAAGGCAACACTCAGTTATTAAAAAGCATATTAAATGCAAAGTGTTAAGACACACTCTGCTTTACTTCCACTGGAACCATCAAAAAATCCCAAACTGAATTCATATTGCTCGATTCATAACTGTGTCAAAGCAAGAGAAGAACTTAAAGAAATCCCACCATGAATCTGTTATTCCAACTGATGACTGCAAAGGGGGAAATGTCATCCCATAGACACCAAAGAATAAATGTAAACCTCATTCACCTATGTTCTCTGAGAAATTATAAAAAGAAAACTAATATTTATGTTACCAAAAAGCTCCAAGTTTGTACTCTCCAAGATCCATAATCAAAACAATTTGGGAATTAGGAAGTTCAAAGTGGCTAAATTGGAAAGAGTAGGTATTTTAGATACCATCAGAAAGTTGTTTAAACTAACCTCAGTCTTCGAGCCATATGTTAAGTAATTCTGCTCCCCTCATGGGCTTTATCAACTGGAGTAAACATATAACTTTAATTAACTCCCCCACACACTGCATCTAGGTATTTTATCCTTATATCTTTTATACAAGGGGAGGTTATAATTATCATTTAAATTGGCAATATTTGAGGTTACTTCTTCAAACTTTGGTTTCCTAAGTATCTAACTTTGCCATTTTTGCTTTTCTATGGGATGGTACTGGCCAGTATAGACTGTGGCAAGGTCTAAGTTTCTCATTTGCAAGAACATAGCAGGAATGTCAATAGGTTTTAAATACACTCAACCTTGAGTGTTGACAGAGGAAGTAGAATTCCTATGTCTTCAGAAACATGATTCCTGTAACAACCTTTGTGCCTTCAAGTCCATTTTAATCTTCAGCTCCTGCTCAACATGAGGGCAGAAAGACAAAGGATAAAACCAATCGAGGTACAATGCTTCCTTTTTTGTTCTTTTGCTTCTGACCAAGACCAGATTGACTCTTCAGAGAACAATACTAAAACCTAATTTTCCAAGAAAAAAAAATGAAACCACAAAGGAAATGTAACCTTTTACCCAACTAGATAATAAACTAATACCAGCTGAGCCGGTCTTTATTCCATACTATTTATGTCAGTCAAACCAAAGTCTCTTAGATGCGGTTTCTTTTCTAGAAGAGTTCTCTTTTCTTTGAAGATGGGTTGTAACCATTTTACTATTTATTTGTATTCAAATATCTTTGTCAAAGTACCAGGCTTCAAGACAATTATTTGGAAACATTTGCAATTGGAAATCAACTGCTCTAGAGAGAAAAGATGGGGTAAGTGTATTGAAGTCACAATGTGACACTGAGTACAATGTGATAGAAGAGGGGGATCCCCTTTGAGGGACTTTAGCAAAAGACCTCCTAGGGTCATTGTAAACTCTACTTTCCAGTCCTTTCTAACTTTACCTATTTTCTTTCTGTAAACTCTGGCTTTCAGCAAGTATGAATTAGGATACTTTGGGTCTACAAGTGCTCTAAAATATAAGGAATTGTTGTACAATTATAATGCCCAAGTATCATGGAACCAAAAACTAAAGGATGTGGTCCATGATGAGAGTGGGGTCTGGGATGTTGCATTAGCAGAGAAGGGTCTTAGGTTAATAGACTTCCTATGGGCCCTGAACAGCCATAACAGGGATCTGTCCTAATAAGGGCTGAGAAATCAGTTAAAAATTATGGGTATTTAGAAGAAATTGCCCAGGGGGGCGGTCATTAAACCCTAACTGGCATTTAGGGGTATGACTGTTTCTGGTAGCTGTTTCTCCTGGTGGTTTCTCTTGACTATTTCTCCCAGATGCTGGCTGCATTTCCCTGTTGGCTTCAGTGGAAAAACTGTTGGTTGGACTCCTTGTTTCAGCTACCTTGTAACTCCTCCTGCCTTTCCCTCTCTTCTGTTCCTCCTCTGATGGACCTCTTGCCTTGGTCTTAACCCAGTGTTCTCTCTCCCTCTCTCAGCCTTAAGGTTGACTGTAAGGCCCCTGGCTTCCCTACTCTGCTTGTTCTCCTACTAGATGCAGTCACTCAAAACACCCTTTTTTGTCAAAGTTGTGTCTGTTCAGGCTCTAGCAGGGTGGCAGCCTCTGGAAAAGGGAAATTGTGAGATAGCTGCTGCCCTCCAAAGTGAGGAAACGGGTTCTCAATCACAGCTGCAGAGTACAATCACTTTGGGAGCTTTTCACACTCCTTACACGTTAGTTCCACCTCAAACATTTGAGTAGACTTATCTAGATTAGGAGAGGAGGCAATAATAGTTTTGTTAAGGTCTTAGGTTAATAACACAATAAATCCTTAGACAATGACTTTTTTAACACCATAGAGAGACAGAACAATGATTACAAATTGACATTGATCTAAGTTTTGATCATTTCATTTGCCTTTGTGTTGTACTACAACAACATGAAGTAAATTTGTTTGTACCAGCAAGAGGACAAACTGGGATGTAGATGGGAAACTGGATAGAGGGACTTAGACTAGTGGTAGGATTGATGTTGGAGCATTCAATAACTGAAACAACTGTGTTATAAATAACTTGGTAAATCACAGTGTTATAATAAAATAAATAAAGCTCCTAGGCAATTCTAACAATATGCCAATAGTTGTGTGCTTGATTTATATTTCTAGACAAAATACAGATGTTCCTCATACTATAATATGAAAATCATACTTTTTTGTCAGACACTTTCCAGTAGTCATAGCATTATTACAATATGGAAAAGTGGAGTTTCAAGGACCAGGATCAGTCTATGGTAGGAAGCTTTCCATAAAGAGCAGGGGATTATAGTTAGGTCAGAGAAGGAACCACTATGACTATGATAGTTGGAATCGATCACTCTAAACAAGAACTGGAACTGGGTGCTGAAAGAAGATAGAGTGATATGTATGTTAACAATACTGCAATCCATGGTATTTAAAAGGAAAAAATGGTAGAATAGAAGAGGAAAATAAAGAAATTGGGGAGGGGAGAAAAGAAGAACATTTGCTATTGAGGCAGACAAGAGGGAGTGCAGAAAAGACAGCAGGAGGGAAACCAGAAATACTGGTGGCAAGAAATGTGGAGTGGTAAAGGAATGGGTGCTGGATATTGTATGACTGAAACTCACTGTTGTAAAAAAAAAAAACCTTGTTACTGTGCATCTCATGATGATTCAGTTAAAACATTATTCTAAAAAATAATAAAAGAAAAGAAGAGTCTTGAAGAAACTCTCTAAGAGATCACTCTAAGAGCACAGTTATCCTAGAGAAGGCCATAATTAAAGGAGGGAAAGGTGAACTTGAATATATTGATTTTACAAGTTATGGTCAATGGAAAGAAGTTGATTCTCTTTGTCACTAAGCCTGCAGTATTGCTAGTGTCAACTAATGAATCTGATCAAGCCTTACAAATGGAATCATTTTTATCAAGCCTAAATGACTTAGATACTTCATAAAAATTGTATTGTTCATTGAGGCTTTTTTCTCTACTCAGAAACTTTATATTAAAATCAATTTAGATATTTATAAACATTAGTTACATTTTGCTATTAAGCCTGAGAAATAAATACAAATTGAAGTACCATTTAAAGAAATCAAATATCTTGATACAAATTAGTAATTACTACATAATAGGTTAGTGATTGCTCCCTAACCTGAGCTATTATATTAGCCTCTTCTCAACTTCCTTAGAGGCATTACTTACTAGACACAACACAGAATTTTATAATTTTGTGTTAAGAGTCAGTAAGCTCACAAAATTTTAATAATGTTTTGTTGGGAGAAGGGAGGTTCCACACCAGCAGCACTCAGGCATTACTCCTGGCTCCACACTCAGAAATCACTCCTGGCAGGTTCAGAGAAGCATATGTTATGCCAGGGATCAAATCAGGGTCAGTTGAATGCGAAGCAAATACCCACTGCTATGTTATCACTCTACCCACAAATTTTCTAACTTTAAAGGCTGTTTCAGTTGAACTGACATAGCCTTTTCATATGGTTTTCTCAGTTATAGGCTCTGCTTCTTGGCTATCTTGGCAACAATTTTGCTAGTGACTACTGTTCTACTACAGAGAAATGGCCCTACAAGAAAGGGATCAGTCCCTCTCCTGTGTTCTACTAAGTGAGTTCTATTTAAACCTGGTTTGTGTAGCCTAAAAATTTTTTACATTTTAGAAAAATAATTATTTTGGTTTATCTTTCTCATGGCACGTGCACATACCCTGGTTGGCAGAGGAAACAACTATTATAATATACATGGAACATTTTACTATCTGCAACCTCTAGACTTATTGCTAAATCCACATGCTCATGTTCATTTTCTCTTATGATAAACTACCCCTCAGAGGATCTGCTCATCTCTTTGTGGTTTAAAAACCACTAAGCTATTCTTTTCAACTAGACCTACCTATATATATTCATGAAACCCAGCTGCCTGAACCCTGAGTTAATTCCTACCCCCCCAAAAAATTGGTTCAGACTATTTCTACATCTTAGCATAGAAGGAAGAAAGTCATGTAAACTGTTACCATCATTTATGAAATTTCAAGTTTGAGTCATTCTGTAATATCTCTATATATATTGTTGGTGACAGTTTAAGAATTGGATCTCATTTCTTAAAACAAAAGAACTTTGTTTTTGTTTGTTTTTATTTTGGGGCCACACAGGTGGCACCCAAGATTTATTCCTGGCAGGCTCAGGACCATATGTGGTACCAAGAATTGAACCTGAGTCAGATACATTCAAGACAAGTGCCGTATCTTCTGTGCTATCTCTTTGGTTCAGGGCTTGGTAAAGTTTCAGGAGTTCATCTATGAACCAAAAAGCTTTATATTTTGTGCCTGACTTCTTAGAATTTTAGCATTTGGTGACTCTGGAGCCTGAATAACTAGCTTCAAAATAGTCCTCATTCTAGGGAAGAATCCCAACAAACAGAGCATTTTAGATACTTAAAGGATATAATTTTCTTTGTCACCATGAATAATGGAGAGACCAATACTGATACTGGTAAGATGTCAGCATACTGTTCAATATCCTGAAAATCATATAATATTTGACTTAACAAAGAACCATATCACTGACACTGTGAGTCAGAATCCTATTAGAAGACAATTGAGCCAAGAACCTAAACTTATTTTACAAATAATCACAGATACAAATTATTTTTAGTTTTTATTAAATGGAATATTCTGGAGACCTAACTAACCACTATGAAAATGAAGAGAAGGCCATGTTTGTTATTTTAGAATTTGAGGTGTTCTTCATGTAACTTTTTTTTTAATAATTTTTATTGTGACCAAAGTAAGTTATAAATCTTTCACTATAAAATTTAAGGTACATGGTAACAATAAATCAGGGCCATTTACACTACCAGTGTTGTCTTCCCTCCACCACTATTCCCAGCATGCATCCCATATCTCCCTCACTTGCCCCCTGGACTGCTAGTATAACTGCTCTCCTCTCTGTATAGCTTATTGTAGACTGGGTATTGATTCTGTTTTCATTGACTTTGGTGTTTGTGTCTGATGATTTTTTATTTCCACTCAATGTTCATACAACTGTTTGGTCCTGGTACCCTCCATCTTTCCCTCCTCAATTCATGAAGCAGAATGAGATGATTCAAGTTATGTAGCTCTGATGGGAAAAAAACCTGGGAGGATTCCATGTAGAGGTTATAAATATCAATTTAAATGAAGAAAGGGAAAAAAGAAAAACAAAACAAAAATTTAAAAAGCATCTATTAAAAAAAGTATCCAGCTACTAAAAACAACCACCATTATATAACCACAAGAATGAAAGAAAATTAAAATAATAATAAAAAAAAGAAAAAAGAAAGAATAATAGAAAAGAGCAGAAAAGAAAAAACAAATAGTAAAAAGAAAAAAACAAAGGAAGGTTTTGTGCTTTTTTTTTTCCTCCATAGACATAGTATCAGGAAATTAGAAAGGGAATTCCCTTGGCCTCATGCAACCTTTAGACATTCAGCCTGCTGAGAAATGTTTGTCTCTCTGAATGTCAGCAATGGTAGAACAACTCATGCCTTTCGCATCACTAACATACCTTGCACAGACTCCTTGCTTTAAATCTGTGTGTGAAGTACCCAAATTCTTTCTTCTATTCACTGTTGTTATGGTGGGGTTCTCAGATATTAAAACTTTAACTTAGTATTTTATTTAATAAACTTTCATTTCATGACTTATTTCACTATAGCTAAGGTATTATTTTTTAAATAATCCTGGAAAGGTCAGGCTAGGGGCTAACAGGATCCTTTTTGCTTTCCCTAGAATAGGACTGAATGTTCAAGCTTTTCTTAAATCTTCTGTTAGCCCAAGATCCTCTGGTCATCACAGTTCTTGTTTCTTCACAACAAAATATCTGATTAAAACATCTCAGGGATAAATGCTTCTAATGCCCAACATCCTAACAAAACACCAGCATTGAAGAAAAATTAGTTTGAGTTTGTAAACATCAGGGCAAAAATCTTTTTCCCTTTCTACAAATGAAGTCAAATCATTAAAAGCATCTCTGAGTTCGAATCCCGGCATCCTATATGATCCCCTGAGCCTGCCAAGAGAGATTTCTGAGCGTTGAGCCAGGAGAAACCCCTGAGCGCTGCCAAGTTAAACCAAAAACCAAAAACCAAAAAGAAAAAAAAAAACAGAATTGTCTGATACTTACCTGGCAGGGGCGATACCATGATCACGAAGGTGGTTTCTCCAGAACGAGGCTCACCCATTGCACTCCGGGTGTGCTGACCTCTGTGATTTCCCCAAATGTGGGAAACTCGACTGCATAATTTGTGGTAGTGGGGGACTGCGTTCACGCTCTCCCCTGAAAAAAAAAGCATCTCTGAAGTATGTATAGTGGAGAGTGCTGCCTAAGTTCCTGCATACAGGTGTCATTTTCTCAATAGTATTTGCTGACTAGTCTTTCTTTGTTCTATTTTATTCACCTGACTTCTTTGTAGGAGATTAACAGAAATATAATAAATCTGATTAATCTTAAATAGGACAATGTTAAAAGAAATCATTTTAAAATACTACTCTTTGGTGTCAATCCAGAAATTAGGATAGTTATTATATTCTATATGGGGTCTTTCAGAATCCTTATATCATATGTTATCAAAATCTGTACCCTCTGAAGATACACCAAATATTTAATCCTGTCCTAGTACGGACTTGGTATTTCTGAAGGTTAAGAACTCGATTGATGGGGCCAGAGAGATAGCACAGTAGTAGGGCACTTGCCTTGCCTGTAATACATCCAGGACAGATGGTGGTTCAAATCCAGGCATCCCATATGGTCCCCCAAGCTTGCCAGGAGTGATTTCTGAGCAAAGAGCCTAGAGTAATCCCTGAGCACCACCGGGTGTGACCCAAAAAAACAAACAAAAAATCTTCATCAGGTTTGGAGTAGCCAAGTGGGGTGAGGGGGGAGGGAAGATGGGGAAAAGATTTTAAAAATCGACTAATTTGGGGCCGGGTGGTGGCGCTGCAGGTAAGGTGCCTGCAGGAGGCTTAGGTTCTATTCCCAGAACCACATGTTTCTCTGAGCACAGAGCCAGGAGTAATCATTAATACTTCAAGAATTATTACTTGTCTAAGACAAGATATACCTAAATTATTCTGTTTTAAATCTTCTGAGTTTGCTATGACTTTTCATTCTCTTGTTTTTATGAATCATAGAAACAGCTTAGAAAGTATAAAAGCTGAAGACTCAAACGGTTGGCAATACATATTTTAGAGCATATAATGCTCTCACCTGATCATTGGAAAAAACTCAAAACTCTAATCATTGACAATGATAGTTCTATCTGAAACCAGCCCACTTCTCCCACGTCCCCAATACCCTGTTAACTTTAAAAGCTGTAGGTGTCCTGGGTTGGAGATTCAGTTTAGTGGGTTTTGAGTTCCTACTTTGTATGCAGGAGACACAGATTTGATCTGCTAGGGGTGACAGAATATACAAATAACAAAACAAAACAGATAGAGACCACAAGAAATAATAAAACTATAGTTGTAGTTTGGGGAAAATGTTATTGGGATATGACCTAGAACTTCACAAAGAATTTAAGCACTAAGAAAATTCCATAAATGTTGGTGATTTTATAGAAAAATAAAACAATAAAAAATATGTGTACATCAGGAAAGTTCTTTAACAATGAAAAATTTCCAGGGCTGGAGTGGTAGCACAGCAGTAGGGTATTTGCCATGCTTGTGGCTGATCCAGAACCGACCTTGGTTTGATCCCCAGCATCCCATATGGTCCTTGACGCCAGGAGCAATTTCTGAGTACATAGCCAGGAGTAACCTCTGAGTATCATCGGGTGTGACCCAAAAACAAACAAAAAATTTTATGGAGATTTAAGTTAAGTCATTGAACTTTTTAATAGAATACCTAATGTTTTATAGCTGTTAAATATATTATTATTTCATAATTATCCTCTATCCTTTCCCAGCATCTCTATTCACCCCTTATCTGTATATGTAAGGAAGGTCAATATGACTAGTATTAAAGTTTGAAGTATGAAAGAGAATTTATTACTTAATGTCTTGACAATTATTTGTTCTAGATTTCTGAAACAAGCGCCTTGATATATCTTTATTATCTTTCTCAAGAAAATGATAAATTCATTTATGGGGCAGGTGTGAGTCTTCTCCAAAAACTGGTGTTTTACTAAAAGTATCTCAGGAAATATAGTCCTTGAGAATAATACCACTACAATTCTTCTACCTAGCATGATGTAGACCATGGCATTTGGATATTCTGTATCTCTAGGCTCACCTAAGGGTGCACTTTATCACATATTTTTGAGGAAGGAACACAAAACCTCCTCCTGAGTCTTAAACATTCTTCATGAATGAGTATTCAGAGGCCAGCAGTGAACTATTTCAGTTTCCCTCAATGAGAAAACTTCCCAGACCTAATCTTATTCTTCCTCCTTGTAATATTCCACAGGCAATAGAAGAGCAGGCTTCAGGAATAAGGAAGAATTGAGTGCGGAAGATTGACTCACTCAAGAGCAAAGGTTAACAGTGAGGTATAGAGATGGACAAAGGTGAAAGAAAACCTAAAATCCCAAGCAGGGGATAGTATCCAATGCTGATGATGCAGAGAAGGAAACCTACATCCTTTTTACATTTCATAGCAGACATGTCACTTCCTATTTTACAACCTTAAATTCAGCACATCATGGACCAAATCA
The DNA here is from genome assembly GCA_004027635.1 of Crocidura indochinensis. Classification (NCBI taxonomy): domain Eukaryota; kingdom Metazoa; phylum Chordata; class Mammalia; order Eulipotyphla; family Soricidae; genus Crocidura; species Crocidura indochinensis. The sequence continues at coordinate 18,196 of PVKC010003030.1, read as the reverse complement.
TAGCATGTGAAGCTTTTACCTCTAGGTTCATGTCAAAATCATCCACGTCAGAAATAAGAAATCTCCAAAGGCAACAGTAACCTGAAAGTAGTCTTCCCCTAGACTAGAGTCATCACTTTGAGGTGCAGATGTGAATATCCTCTGTCCCAACCCCAAGTCCTACCCTCTGCTTTTCTTTTTCTCTTGTCTGAATCGCCTCATTAAGAAAACAACTGACAGCTTGGCGGTTTTAGGTTTTCTCTTATTTATTTGATTCTCAAACACAAAAGCCCAGATCCAGGGATGGAACAATAAAACCTTTTAAACACAAAAATAAAACTTGATATTTCCATAAGGCCACAAAGAAAAAGCATTGGGCCTGACTTAGCTACTATTCCCCAGAGTTCTCTCCAGAAGTCAGGGGTAACGAAAGCTATATTTCCCAGCATGGACACAGCCTACACCTTTATGACTGAAAGAGGATGTTTTTATTTGCACTGCATTATACCCATAAATTCCATCCACTCAGCAAGTCAAATTATTGCTGGCCTCCAAAATACATTAAGTTTGGGTTTAAATCAGTCACTTTTGAAGATATACTGCAGCCTACTTCCTAGCTGTATTTGTAATATATTCACCCAGCAAATGTTCTTTAAAATGCATTGTTTGTGGAGTTGTCTTACTTCACTCAGTCCTGTGAAGATATAAGGATGTTAGCTCTGGTCTGCACTTTCTTTGTGTGTATGTGTTTGTTCAGACCCTCTACTCATGGAGCTAGTGGCTGCAACATTCCTTTGTGCTAAGAAAGAGATCCCCAAATCTGAATCAAATTAGATATACTGTTAAGATAGTTAACTGCAATGGGAGCATGAACAACATTGGGCAGTTTCTGTTAGAGTTTGGTGATAGAAGATGAGCCTTACTAAATAATGATAGGAAGGGGAAAGTCGGGGAGTTATTTGGGAAGCATAATGGTGTATTGGTAAATGCAGGTGAGCTTACTGATGATGCTCATGTTTTCCTTTTACCCAGGCTTCTGGTTTCACAGAGCGTGACATGTTCACTTTCCTTGTCAAATATGATTCAAATAGTTTCAACATAATGAACCCAAAAGCTACCTTGATTATCATTTTAAGTAACTGAGCAAGCACTAAGAAAAATAAATCAACTTTTTCTGGTTTCCTTGGGGGAAAAAAGCATTATTTGAATATTTCTTTGTTGCCCTGTTTTCTATTTTTGTTGTTGTTATTGTTTTGTTGGGGCCACACCCAGCAGTGCATAGGGGTATCTCCTGTCTCTGAACTCAAAAATCACTCCTGCAGGTTTGGGGACCATACGGGATGCCAGGAATCAAACCTGGATTGACTGCATGCAAGGCAAAAGTCCTACCCACTGTGCTATTGCTCCGGCTCCTGTTTGATCTTTTATTTTTTTTAATAAAATTTTAATTGAATCAGATACACAGTTACAAAGTTGTTCATAATTGAATTTCAGCCATTAAATGTCCAGCATCTATCCCTACAGCAGTGGAGAGAAATGAGTCAGAAGGAGAGGGATAGACATAGAAATTTTGCACTCATTTGTAAGATATATATTTAAATAATAAGAAGAATAACACATAATAAAATAACAACAATACCCAAAGACAGTAGAGAAAAGAGCCAGGAGGACTGCTTCACAATAGGAAGCTTTCTACAAAGAACTGAAGAGTATAGTTAGAGCAGAGAAGGAACCACAATGGCAATGATAGTTGGTAATGATGGCTCTGAGCTATGCCGAAAGGAGAAAAAATGCTGAGCTGTTTTTTGATGGGGAGGAGATATGAATGATGGGAGGAAGGATGGTAATCACCAACCAGATACTGGATGTTTCTCTGAGCTGTGTAAGGGAACCTGGGCATGTAAAGCTTTTAAGAAGAATATTTGAACAGGTTTGCATTTTCCACTCTTGATTATGCCCTTTCCTTCTAAATACATTTTTTTAAGATGAAAGCTACTAGCCCTTCATCAATAAAGAAGGTACCACAAGATACCTTTCACACAGAAGGTAACATCTCTCAAACATGTTATGGATCGTCGAGGATTTTTATTTTTGTAGTCCCAAAAAATCAAGTATACGTTTATCCTTTTCAAGGCTATTTGGAAAGTACTTACCCATTTTGTTATATAATTTACTGCAATAAATATCTGATGAGTATTAAAATAATAAATTTTCCACAAGTTACATACCAGAATTAACTATAAAATTCCACATTCTCTAATAATTCTCTGATAATATTTAAGCATCAGCTTGGAGAGAATTGCCTTCATCTTGAGATATAAAAATGTTATAACAATTATTATACTAAATATTTATGTGCCATGAGCCCTGCAAGTATTTTATAATTATACAATCTAGGAGAACAATTAGAAGTCTATGACGAGTATTCCTTCTATTTGGACACAAAAGAGACAGAGGATCGGAGAAGTTGATAAATTGATTATAGACCTCAGAGCTCTGAAGAATCAGAGGTGGAATTGAACTGTGGGCTTTACTCACCACATAGGTTCTTTAATCCTTACCCATTTTCCTCACCATGATGGTCAAATGTTAAGAACAGGGCTTTGCTGGAACTATTTATATCAGCATGGAAGAACTGATTTCAAATTTTTAGGAAGTTTGCAAAGCATTTGTTGTCATCCAGGTGGATTTAAATTGGCCACGAGGGTCATGTTTCAGTCATTGAAATGCTATTAGTTAGAATCCTTTGAGTGTGAGAGTTTCTTAAACATTAACCAGTTTCAAAAATCTCCTCTTAGGGAAAAAAATTCTAAGTATCACAGAATTGTTTGATTTTTTTTTCTCTCCTTCCTACAGTGACAAAGCTTACAAAATAAAGCTTGACAAATATGATGGAAATGGTGTACTCCTCTTAGCAAGATGTGAGATTCCTGTCACAGTTCAGCTTGAAGTCCAGTTCATTTGATTCTGCCCTTTCTCTTCCACCACTTACTTCACTCACTCTGTGAAGTGGTATTTAGAGAATAAATCAAGACATTTAATCTAGTTATTTTGATGCATAATTTTACATCTTATGAAAAGGCCTTAGGACTCACAATTAGCTTTCTTCTCAACACCTTTACTCTACAGCAGATGAATAGAATATAAATCCAAAGGAAAGATATATCTGACCATAGAGGGCATTCCTTTATGTCTACAACCTGATCTCCACTAGGGAGAATCATGCTCAATATTTTTTATTGTTATGCCATTAACATTTATTGAGTGTTAATAGTGAGCTTATATATATAAAACACAGAGACCATTATATAACCTGGTTTCTTGGCAGATTGGAGGAACAGCATGTTTTTGATATCTTGGATGGCACCAAGCTCACTGTAACTTCCAATGAAGTCAGTTGCTCCTAATTTCCTGAACATCTGTACATCAAATTCATTAAATGGCTAATGAATCCAGACATAGAAGGTTCATAAAAGTATTTATATCTGACATTAACAAAATGGCACTCCTGCTTTTTTCCCCTACGTGATACCTTTATGACAAAATTTTGTCACTGGCTGGACCTGTTAAAGGCAAAAATTGAAATCAAAACCTTTATCTTCCATAGGAATGTAAGAGAAACCTGGGCTCAAAGTGACCAGCAAATACAGGATGAAGAAGAGCATAGGAGGAAACAAAGGGGTAAAAACTTGTACAATGTCCATGTGCCATCATCATTCATTTAAAAAAAAAACCTTAATACACACAGGCCATGAACTCATAAGAGTAGAACAACGTGCAAATTTGGTCAGTTATCACACATGCATACCACTTCCTATACCACCATTATCACTTGCTAATTTGGGGAACCTAGCCTAAGCTCTGGCTTATAAAAATGAGTCACCTTTCTTGGAAACTTACATGTTCTAGTGACAACAGAACAGTCACTCTCTGCCATTAACCTTGAACTCAGAATCATATACATCTTGCTTAAGCTTACACATTCCTGATAACTAACCCTGGGTTAATTATGCAATTCCTCTGTTTTCTCAAGAACTCCCACCTCTATGCATAAAATGAATGGTATGTGGGTTAGATTTCCAGAACCTTCCAAATTTAAAAGTTGTGGGTTTTTTCTATTGGCAGGGAAAAGCAGGAGGTTGAACTTCATGTTTGCTGATAGAACTTCATTCAAAACTTTAAATTTTGCTCATTTTTTGTGCTTACAGTATTTATACTGAAACGATATTTCTGTAATAGTAGTTCAAAATGTAAACTAACTAAAATGTAAAACACCTACCAGAAAACCAATTTGTTTTGAATCAAAAATGCTATTTTAAATAGTTAATTGATCAATTTACTCTCATGACTGTACTCAAGAACAGGAGGAGATCATCAGAGAGTCAGAAAGTCCATGTACCCCTGAATGTCCCAGAATAATGCTCTTGGGGACCTTCTAAATTGGCACCCAGATACAATAGGATTCCCTGTCCAAACCTAGATAAGGCCATCACTTTCATGAAAGATAACACCTCACAGATAAATTGAACTTGATTTTGTGACTTCTTATCACCTAACTTATTTGAAAGCCTTTACCTGTGAGCCATAATAATTAGGATAATTACTAATCTTTTAATCTCATGTTACCAAGTATTAGATGTCAAAGCCACCTAGTTTAGATAAACCATATACATCAAATATTCATTCATCAAAATGAATGAATTTATCATCAATCATTATAGATGTGCAAGGTATTGACCATACAAAAATGAATTAACATATTCTAACCATGTGGTATTATTTTTTTATTTTATCCTACTCAGTGTAAAGATTTGTTTATTTGCTATTATATAGGTATAGCCTACAGTGATCTAATTATTGGTGCGTTTTTTAAATAAAATAGTCATAGAACCCATGATTAAGACAAGTTGAATGCAGTGCTTTATTCATTCTTTAAATACAATGAAATATGGAAAAATTTTTAAAAAAATATTTTGATGTGCTGATGTTTGGTGGAAATATATAGCTACATTTTACCTGGATAACCAAATAAAATAATAAAAATTATGAATGAAGTATAGAAGTCTTATGATATTCCTTGAAATTAGTTTTATATAGAAGATATTATAGAATGCTAGCAATGGGTATATAAATATGAAAATGTAAAAATATATTAAATATGCATTCATGTATGAGCCCTAAGTTCCTTACACCTTTAGCATAGTGAAATATGACAATAACCTACACCTCATCATTAGAATCATGCAAGGAATTTGAATGGTCCAAGTGGAAATGATAGCAGCAGCAAAACACTGTGAGACAGACAAGGTGCCTGGTTCTAAGTCCTCTGCCTGTAAAGCATGCTGTCAAAGCAGGATCAGTTTAGAATCTGCAAGCTGTTAGGGAGAAAATGCAGCAATTCCTTCCATGGTAACCACCTCCTAGCCCAGGTGTGAACTGACACACTGATCCTTTATAAAGACTGGAAAGAAAAATGAAGTCTGTCCAAACCTCATTTCTGCAAGGACTGAGGACCTAATCAACATGGCAGAGCAGGTGAGGAGTAAAACCAGAGCTGTCAGGAACTAGCAGGGAATGTACAGAGTGTCTACAGTAAGTAGACATCATGAGAAAATGGTTGTAAGATGGTTTTAATCCAGACTTAGGGGTGAAAAGGAAGCAAGAACTAAGAACAAAGAGAAATTCTGGGGCACCAGACACAGTATGAGTGGGAGTAAATGATATGAGACTAAGCTCAACCAACAAATCTGGCCTCTCTCTTCATTCTACCAGGCATCTGCAAGCTTTTCACTTACTTATGTCTTGCATATGCCACATGAGATAAAAGGAATCTGGTAATTAATTTTTTAAATAAAAAAGGCCCCAAGGATTCCTGGTTTAAAAAGGCAGCTGGTTAATAGCCCTGATATAGCCTCTTGCACTAAACACACTCATACATGCACACATACACAGAGTCAAACATTTACATTGTCACCAAAAATTACTATTGACTGTCAACTTTTCACCATTGTAAGGTCAATGAACTTGGAGTTTTAAAGGCAATTAGTGACCCACCTGTGCTTGCCATAAACTTTAAGAAAGCCCACCTGTGTGGTTTTAGAAAGGCCCATTATACCTTCCCTACTGTCTGCCACCTGGCTCATTAAACCAAACAACCATTCTTCTACAATATTAGTCTCCTTTTTAAAGCTAGAATGTAACTTCCCTACCATTTCAACCCCCTCAGCAACTACTTTTTTTCCAGAAAAAAAAAATACATGAGCCTTTTAGAGTAGCTAGTCAGCAAGAGAAAATGGAGGAGTAAATTCTGAAGGTGACTGATTTGAATCAGGAAGGGATTCCTCTGAAAAAAGCACAATATGAGAGACCAAAAAAAAAAAAAAAACACCTTTCACTACCATGTACTAAGTTTCACAGCTTTTGTGTGAGAAATAGAGGCCATGGGGGCAGAGCAAGAACTAACATTGAGGTGACACACCAAGAATAAGAGCAAAATTAAGTCCAGAAATCAAGGTAGTGGACACCAACTTGCTCTCCCAAAGTAGCCCTATCAGGGGAGTCCACAGAAAGAACCTGCTGGAACTAAATGGTCTGGATAGATCTCTTGAGTTAAGAAAAGTGACAAGAAGAAAAAGCAACAAATGCATTTTGATAAATGACATAGACATAGAGAATATCACCCTAATGACTCAGAGGGACCACAGATGTGTGGAAATGATTTATCACAGGAATTGAAAGAAATTTTCAAAGAAAAAAATTTCAATGTTTGAAAAGTCAAGAAATAATGGTCTCTATGGAACAGGAACTAGTATCCATACAAGAGAATAGGTCACAATAAAACCAGCAAGGTAAAATGAGAAGACTAATAATGTATGAAAGAAAAAAAAGGATGAAAGTAAAATTAAATTCACTGGTACATTTAAAATCTGTACATCATGTCAAACAGAAATGATGCTGTAGATAATCAAGTCAATAACACAGGAGATAAGACTGAGACAAGTCTCAGAACAAAGAAGAGATTTCTGAAAGAGAAGATAGGAGACACAGAAAGTCTAAAAACTGTGTGTATTGTTAGAAAATAAATATCTTTTATCCTTAAAAAAATGTAAGTATATGAAGATCACAGGTACACTACTGTCCAAGCAAAATGACTGTGTGAAGATATATCTACAAGTTTCCATGTAGACGTTAAAGGTATTAACAGTATTAAACAGATATTAAACAAAGTAACTTACTAAGATGTAAGGATAGAAAAGTGTATACTCAAATTAAAAAGCAAGTGTAATTGTTCTCCTGTGTACTATATTCTTATAGAAACAAAATTGTTGGAAGACATTTCTGCCCAGAATTATATACCCTCACAAATGGTCTGAAATTCATGTACAATTGAACAAAAAGCTTCCGTGGTTTAGAAAATAAATTATTGATCCACAGTCACTGCCATGCCAATGGCCCAGCTTTGCTGTTTTACCACTGATCTCTGCAGAGACACCTAATTGACCAAACCTCTAAGTATGCTGTTTTGGGGCTAGAACTCTGAGTTCTCCTCAGAGTGAAGGTGGGGAGCCTATCTCCCTGCCCTTTCTTTACTTCCAGAAGCTCTTGTTTCTCAGCTTCATTATGTCAACTAAAGAATCTGGAATTCCTGGTGTTCACAGCCTCAAGGCTCTCCCCAATTTTTCAATACTGACACCCCAACAGAAAAGCACCAAATTACATGTCAATGTAGCACAGAAGTCACCTAATGCTAACAAAACCAATAACAGAATGATCAACTAGCAACAAATAGGTTAGTAGACTTTCAGACAATGACTTAATGACTGTATTGTGAGAGATGACAATTTTCACAAATTTTATTTTGCTGATGCTTTTATTTTTGTTAACTCATTACCATCTAGTTAAAAACAAGCAATATAAAATAAATTATTTCATGTTTGCCAAGGAAGCAGTTTTGGGGTAAGGGTGGGAATTCTGGGATAATAATAGAAGGAATTTTAACTGGTGGTCAAGTTGGTGTTAGAACATAGAATACCAGATATAACTATATTCCGTGCATATATGTCAAACACAGTGTTTAAATAAAATAATATTTTTAATTTAGAGAAAGGATATAAATGTCCTCAAAATTTTTTCTACTCCTAATAGAAAGATTTTTTTTTTTTTTTTTTGGTTTTTGGTGTTTGGGTCACACCCGGCAGTGCTCAGGAGTTACTCCTGGCTCCATGCTCAGAAATTGCTCCTGGCAGGCACGGGGGACCATATGGGGCACTGGGACTCGAACCGATGACCTTTTGCATGAAAGGTAGAAGCCTTACCTCCATGCTATCTCCTGGGTCCCGTAATAGAGAGATATTTTAAATAAACACCAGGACAATGTAACTACCATGAAATGAACTATTAAGAAATGGTATATTTTTTGTTATGTCCAGAAATTCTTGCAAAATTCATTAAGAACAGAAGGAAAATACCCAAAAACGTATACACAAGAGAAAAAAATACTACATAAAAAAGCAGTAATACACATTTCAAATCTAAGATTATATTTAAAAAGGGGAAAATATAAAACTATGTCAATTTTCTTATCATACAGAAAGTAATTTTTAAGGCATACAAATTGACAGTAAGAGGTTGAAAAGATGTCTATCAGCTCTTATTTGAGAAATGCATACCAAAATTAAGATTTCCTTACATTCATGAAAATGACTATTACTCATTTAAATTTACAGAGAATATAGAAAGTAGAAAATACTTGTACACTGTTGATAGGCATGCAAGTTGATCCAACCATTATAGAAAATGATATGAAGACCCTTCCTAAATGAAATAAAAAGTCTGTTATTTTATTATTTTATTTATGGAGATTGACCAAAAATTTAAACATATTCAAAGAATTATCTATGTACACCCATGTTCATAGCAGTAATATGTATGATAGCAAAAATGGAAAACAATTTAAATGCCCATCAACAGATAAAAATTTAATAAAGATTTGGGATATAGACACATGGAATACTGCTCAACTCTTTTTCGTTTTATTTTGTTTTGTTTTGGGGGGCCATGCCCAGTGATGCTCAAGGGTTACTCTTGGCTCCGCACCGAGAAATCCCTCCTGGTACATGGGACCATATGGGATGCCAAGGGATCAAACCCCTGTTCATCCTGGGTCAGTCACATGCAAGGCAAATGCCCTACTGCTGTGCTACTACTCCAGCCCCAATGCTCAAATCTTAAAAAAAGAAAAAGATGAAATCCTGTTGGCTACAACAACATGTAGAGGGCAGTAAGTTTAGTGATATAAGACAAAGACAAATATATGATTTTTACTTATTATTGTATATAGAGAAAATAAAACAAAATGAATTCACTAAATCAAGCAAATACTCTTTCTATAAATATATAAAATGAATCAAAAAGGGATCTGGGAGATAGCATGGAGGTAAGGCGTTTGCCTTTCATGCAAAAGGTCATCAGTTCGAATCCCGGTGCCCCATATGGTCCCCCGTGCCTGCCAGGAGCAATTTCTGAGCACGGAGCCAGGAGTAACCCCTGAGCACTGCCGGGTGTGACCCAAAAAACCAAAAAAAAAAAAAAAAAGAATCAAAAAGAAAACAAAACTTTTTTAAAAATTGAATAGGATACAACGGTAGTGATAGTACAACAGGTAGGGCACTCTTCTTGCACTCAGCCTTCCTGGCCAACTTGGATTCAATCCTCCATCTCCCATAGGGTTCTCTGAATCTCATCAGAATTGATCCTTAAGCTTAAAGTCATGAGGAGTAGGAGGAAAAGAGGAGACGAAGGAGAAAGAAAAGGAAGGAAGAACAACAACAACAACAAAAAGGAGAAGTAGAAGGAGATGAAGAGCAAGAAGAGGAGAAAGAATAGGAAGAGAAAGAAGAGAAAGAAGAAGAAAGAGGAGGAGGGGAGGAAGAGGTGGAAAAAACATGAGGAGGAAGGGTAGGATGAGGAGCAGAAAGAGGAGGGGAAAAGGGGGAGTAGAGGATATATATCAGAATTAAATATATCAGAATATTAATTATATTATAATAACTATTGTTTTAATTATGTAACTATGATATATTTATTATTTAAATATATTATGCTATTATAATTATTACAATATTATTATTATTAAATATATTAGAATTAAATGTATCAGAAATAAAAAAAAGCTGTAAAGGTACGAGTGATTTGATAAACTGGTGAATACACTTACATGTAGGGGACTGGGGTTCAATCTCCAGCACCACATGCTTCCCTAAAAACTGAGTACTAAGTTTTGAGTAGCTCCTAAACGACACTAGGTATAGCCAAACCCCCAAATAAATCGATAAAATAAGTAAGAACCCTTCATGTTAATAAACTTATATTGGGGGCCAGAAAGATATAGTGGGTAGTGTTTGCCCTGCACATGGCTGACTTGTGGCCAATCTCTGGCATCTCATATGATTCCCATGAATCTGTCAAGAGTAATTCCTGAATGCAGAGCCAAGAGTAACCCCTGAGCAATTAAAACAATTTATATTGAATTGAATTATTTCATAATATAGTATTATCAATTGTATTAATACGTAAAAATAAACTTAAAATAACTAAGTATAAATGGAAGTTATCAAAAACAATCTTTAAAATCAGAGAGCCAAAATAAGCAAGGTACAAAATCGTATCAAGATACATGAAAATATTAGAATAAATGTTCCAAATAGGAATACTTAACCTTATAAAATGGAATATATGATTTTAAAAAAAATGTTGATGATTCACCTCAGCTTTCATAAGAATAATTTTCCAAATTTAACAGAGTACTTTCAATGTTTAAGAATTGAGTAAAGGCGATGATCACGATTTTGGAAAAATAAAAAACATGCATATATGAGCAAATAAAGAAATATCTTGGTGATTAAATGTTCTATAAAATCTTAGCAATAAAAGTATAAAAAATATTGAAAAAAACAGTAGGTAGATCGATAGAAAGAATAAATGGCCAAGAAACACACATGGTCTATAAAGGAATTAGTATGTAATAAAATAGCCAGTTCAACCTATGGGAAAAGAATGAATTACAGAAATAATGAAGCAGAATAACTGCAAGACATGGAGGGAATCAGGGACTAGATTATAACACATACACAGTCCAAAAATATAAATACAGAATTTTAAAAATCAAATCACAAAAATATTTGAATATATGATGTAAGAACTGGGGAGATTTCAAGATAGCATGAAGGTTGAGCATTTGCCTTGCATGCAGGAATGTGGCTCGAATCCTGTTATTCCATATGGTCCACCCGAGCCTGCCATGAGCAATTTCTGAGCATAGAGCCAGGAGTTACCCGAGTGCTGCTGGGTGTGGCCCAATAACCCAAAAATAAATAAATAAATATATTCAAAAATATTAGGGGGAGTCCAGTAGCAAAGCTCCTATCATTGAAGTGTTAGACTGTGAGTTCAATCCTCAGCACCACTGAACACAATTTTGGCATAATTGCTGTTTAGAATCCCAGCACCACAACTCAATTATGTGATACCAGCTAGCACTGCATCCAAAACAACAGTAACTACAACTAAGAATGGGACTCCCAGGAAGCACATGTACAAGCACCACAACCCAATGTATGTGAATAGCAACCAATTGTATAACCAATTCCCGGTCGTGACAGTAACAGTAGCATCCAAAAGCTGGATTGGGAAAAGGGGAAATAAAAAGATCATTTGACTATACCCCAAAATTGCATTTTCTCAATTTTCAAAAACAGATAAATAGCATTTTTTTACATTTTTATTATGACTGAAGTTCATTACACAGAATTATTTATGGTACATAGTGACAATGAATGAAGAGCATTCCCACCGCCAATGTTGTCCTCCCTCCACTCCTGTTCCCAGTATGTCTCCCATATCTCCCTCCTTTTTTTCCCCTTCTCCACCCCCAGAATACTAGTGTAACTGGTCTCTACTTAACAGCTTGTTGTAGGTTGGGTATTTATTCTGTTTGGTGATCCAGTCTGGTCATTTTTTATTTACACTACATGTTCATATGACTGGTCCTGATAAGGACCAGATAAATAATATTTAAAGGCAAACAAGTTGGGAAAATGCTTTTTGTTTTCGAAAGAGGACATGGATATGTCATTATACTTTGAGTCCAAGGAGCTCAGACAAGAGAATAAAACTCCATGTAGTGAATCTCCTTTTACTAGAAATGTATTAGCTATTGGGGTGCCTGCCCATTCAGCATATGTCCCTTTAGAGGGGTGATATGGGATGCATGCTGGGAACAGGGGTGGAGGGAGGACAACATTGGTGGAGGGAATACCCCTGATTCAATGTCACTATGTACCTGAAATTCTACTGTGAATGAATTGTAATCCACTTCGGTCAAAATAAAAATTATTAATTAAAAAAAAAAAGAAAAGAAAAAGACCCTTGACAGGCTTTGTCACTGAGATCATTTTTGGGACTAAGTAGGATGTTTGACTTATCTGCTTTAAACCAAACTTTTTAATTAACCAACCAACTGCTGGTCTGAGCATGTTGCTTAGGAAGGTATATTGAATCAGTTCTAAATTTTAGAAAACAAATTATAATGAAGAGAAGGAAATTAAGGACCACTACTTGCCTATGGAGTAAGTTGGAGAGCTGGTTGAAAAGGATAAAACTAAACAAATCCTTTAGGTTATGAATGCTCTTTCTTGATCAAGGAAATGGTTATGCAGTGTTCATACAATTGCCAGAGTTAAACTACACACTTGGAATTTTGTCCTAATATAATGTAAATTAGTCAAATTGAATTTTCGGGATCTTTTTTTTTTTAAGACAGAAAAGGGAAGAAAGAGGGAGATATGGGATGCATGCTGGGAACAGGAGTGGAGAGAGGACAACACTGGTGGTGGGAATGGCTCTGATTCATTGTAACTATATGCCTTAAATATTACTGTGAAAGATTCGTAATTCATTTTGGTTACAATAAAAATCATTTAAAAAAATAAAAGAAAAAAAAAAGAAAAGGGAAAGGAAAGTTTCCTAACTTAAAAATAGAAATCTGTTTCTTTTTGCAAAATAAGGAAACATGTTTTACAAAATATGTTTAAAAATGACACTTTAATGCTGTAGGCTTTCATATTTAATTATCCCTTTCATCTCTATTTCAAGAAAATTAGAAGCAAACCAAGCCAAACAAATATACCTTATCGTTTGGGGCTGATTTTAATATTTTCAAAACTATGCAATATTAAATTGCTTCTCGAAAAAAATACTTCATCATAGGAGATTTTCACTGAACCATAGCCACTTAAGGTCTTTAAAGACAAGTAAAAAACATACCTCTTTATTAATTTTGTGAATTTGTGTGTATCTGTGTGTCTATGTGTTCTGTGTTTTGTTGGCTTTGGGTTTTTTTGGGCAGCTTTTAGCTATTTCCTCATGCGTTCCTTACTGCCAAAAAGCATCTTTATGATTCATGAGTCAACACCTAGTGTCAGATAATTGGCCATTAGCATACTTCACCTGTACTGTGATGAAATGATATCACAACTTGCAAGAGATCCCCTTGAAGATGAGACTGAAAGAAATTGTGACCACATGTTGTTTCGAACCTGCATCCATTATACCTCCTGACTGCATGTCATCCAAGAGAGTCCGAACAGATGTATAAAAATAGCTGTTTAACAGACGGTGGGGGATACTGTAAAATTGTTTATAGCAGGACAGCAGCTTCTCATAGGCAAAGTAAATTACAAATAGATTTCTCAATTACTTTTTAAAGCCTGGTATTTGATTCTTATATAACAGTCAAAAATCAATTTTGTATGGAATTTATGTGAATGCCTCATTATTAATAAAACAGTGGTTGGCGGTTGCTACTTCCTCCCCACAAAAGCAACACACAGTGGGGTAGCAGTCACGTGCCAGTCTGTGTAACCCTTTATCTTTTCATCCTTTGCATTAGCATCAGTTAAGAAAAAAGATTGGGGGGAGAAATGAATTCCAGGGAAATTTTAGACATTGGTTTTGGCAGCCCCTGGATCCAAATAGCCATTGGGGATACTCCCAGAGTACTTATTTGGGGTTCATCTTAACATGGCATGCCCTTATCATATTGTACACTAAGATTTTTCTAAAGTGGCCTCACCAGGGATTCTTAGAGCCCCAGGCTACTCCTGGCAACATTCTGACTGGTGGCTTGATGACTGGCCTTTAGGTGTGGGAAGTCATCAGGGCCACTCCAGAATCTGTATGTAAGATGTGTATTGGTAGGGAGGTGCTCTTTAGGGTTTCAGTCATATTAAACAAGGAAATGGGTGCCAGGATGAAGAAGGGGTATTGTGCATATGTTGCATCCCTTGAAACTATTTGTTTACCACCTCCAAAAAAACAGCTTTGTAAAATAAGTTTATAATGAGCAAATAACTACAGTTTTTGCAAAGACTTGGTTTGGTCTCTCTATTTTTAGACAATACTTCTCAGTATAATTCCTGCTGACCACATGAGCCTATTTAAATTGATTGGCCAATGGGGCTACTTTTCAGATCATCCAATGACAACTACTAAATTAAAAAAAAAAAAAGGCAACATTGATTCTGATTTAAATATTCTAAGTATCTAATAAACTCACATATATTCAACTCACAAATAGAAAAACTGAATCTCATTAATATCCACAAACCATGTTACTCATTTTGCATTCGATTCAACAAACCAGGCCTACTCCTTTCCCATAGTATAAGCCAAGAAAAAAATCTCTTTTCTTTGCTTAAGTCTTTTCTAACTCACTGGGTGACTTTGAACACAACCACAGCCTTAGGGGACTGGACCCTTCATGAGGAATATAAAAAGGTTTTGAAAAATAATGAGGTTTCTTTTTTCCAACAGCAAACAACCCAGAACTATGTGGGAAAAAATTTTTCCTTCCTATTACATAAACGAAAGGATTTGTTTGACCACCACCATGGGGGAATACCCGTCTTCAGGAGCAACAGGAATGACAGGAAGAGCTGCTCTTTTTTTCAAGGGGCTCCACATTTCAGTGATACATTTGAATCACATTTCAAATCATATTTCTCCCAACAAGGAGAAAGGCTGGACTATCCCATCTTGCTGGTGTCTCCTAAATGTGACTCCGCTCAATGCAGGATTGCCCCAGCTAGTGCAGACAAGACACTATTCACCATAGTGCCTCCATAGCAGCAGCTAATAATCAATGTTGAATCCTCCCAGTCATTAATTCAGTCTAAAAGATTGTGTATGATCCAGTTTAGAAATTTAGGGAAGGAGTCCATGTTTTTTTCGAATTCCCACTCACTCTGGCCTAAAAGTGCATAGCATCTTTAACCCTAGCACTGAAACACCAGGCATCATGAGAAGCTTGGGAGGCCCCCAAAAGTTTTAAATAAAATTTTTAATGGGGCCAGAACGGTTAAAGAATTATATGCATGTTTTGTATTCAGGAGTTCATATTTGATCTCTAGCCCCAGGCTATGTCCTGAGCACTGTTATGAACCACATAAGCAGAACAAAACAAATATAAAGTATTGAAAAGAAATCCATTCTTTCCTTGAGTTTTTGAAACAAAGTAACTTAAATTACATCAATATTCAGAGTGTTTTTAGTTATTTTCTTTTTATTATTTTCTAATTTCTCTCATAGTCAATATGATTTAACATGTCTTCTCCTTTTTTTTGGTTTTTGGGTCACATCCAGCAGTGCTCAGGGGTTACTTCTGGCTCTACACTCAGAAATCACTCCTGACAGGCTCAGGGGACCATATGGGATGCCGGGATTCTAACCACTGTCCTTCAACCTGCAAGGTAAATGCCTTACCTCTATGCTATCTTTCTGGCCACTTAATATGTCTTCTTTGAGTATCATATTATCAGTATCATCAATGTTCTTTGGAAAGTAAAGAAAAAATTATACTTATTTTGGGCACAACTGTGTTTGCTCTCAGTAACTTGGGGCTCACTGCTGGTGAAATTTGGGGACCATATGGAGTGCTGGGGGGGTCAAACCAAGGTTGGCTATACATAAGGTAAGTGGCCTACCCATTGTGCTATTTTTCCAGCCCATGAAGAATGCATGTTTTTCTCCCTGAGTCAAATTCTCATCTGGGATTGATTGTGCAATTGCTGCTGATAAACTTAGACAAATTTGTTCACTACTATTATCCAATGCAAGGATGTCTTCAGTCCTTCACTTCTATTGACTCCATTTTTTTTCCTAAAGAGTTTAATCAACTTCCTCACACGATGAGTTAGCCTTGGTCACATGTCTTGCTATGAACAATAGAAGGAAATAGACCACGTAGATGTGTCTACAACAGGCCTCAGGGCATCTTGCAATTTTCTGCTGTCCTCTCCTGCTTCTGCCATTGCCAGGACTAGTATCTGCTTGTGTTTCCTTTGGCTTTTAAGAGGAAGATGAGAAGCATGTAAAGAAAAACCAAGTCGCCCACAACAGTTAGACCCATTGTCAGACAGCAGAGGGATCCCAGGAAAGATTAACTGACATGCAGATGTAATAGTACTGTGTCTTGAGATATGCACAATATCTCATGGCATAGCCAATCAACACACTGAGCTTTCCTATGATGAACTGATCCTTCCTCAAAACATTTGGGTCATCTAGTCTTTCTTTGCATTTAACAGGTTCTTAGTCATTATAATTTTACTCTCATGGACTGGCAATCTTTCCTGCTCTTCCAGCATCTTACAAATTTTACTGTTCCTATAACCATCTCCAAAATGTCTTTAAGACACAGATTATTCGGCCACATCTCAAGAATCTATGAGTTAGTATGTCCACCTAAAAATTTCCGCTGACCATAGAAAGGTAAAATGTGTTTATCTGAGAAGCCAGAGTGCTAGCATTTGCACATATATGGCTAACCCAATTTTGATGCCCTATAACCACTGCATATGATCCAGCCAGCACTTCCCTTCAGGAATGATTTCTGAGCACAGTCGGGAATAACCCCTGATCACCCCTGGATGTGACCCCAAAACAAAATGTACTTACTTGGGATCAAGGAATTTCAATTTAGAATATACAAATTGGGGTAAAACTTAAAATGCCCTAAGGTGAGACAAAAGTCAGGGGATTTGGGGGGGGGGAAGAAAAACATAAAAAGCATTAAGTGGTTCAAGAAAAGAGTCAATTAGTCTTAATGAGATTAAACTATTCTTATTCATATATAATTAGTTATTGATTTTGGTGTCTAGGATAAAGACCACAATTTTCTGTTCTTGTAATTAGGAATCTAATGTCATTCTCCTTCTGAGTCAGTCCAGAGGTCTAGACCCAGTTCAAATAGAGCAGTTCTGACAGTGGCACCTCTGGTCCCATTTTAAAATAGCTCCAGCTACATCAACATTCTAAGTCTCTCTAAGGTCAGCCTCAATCAGAAAGAAAATATGCATCTCAATACCTTCTAAGTTGTGTTGGCACAGCTGGGACCTCTGGGCGCTGGGACCACTCCAAAAGAGACACACACAATGGCCACTATAACGACACACAAGGCATGCTGGTTCTCAACATCTTTCTTTTCCTACATTCTTTGTTCCCTCTCCCTCTGATCAGTAAGGGAGTTAAGGTCAAAGCCATGACTAGATGGCTTTTCCAGTCTCCCTCTGTAAAAGACCATCTCTGCAGAGAAGAGTAATTAGAATTCCCAAACCACTGGGAAGCCTATAATCTTCAAGGAGTCCCATAATCTGGGCCCTCAATTGAGTTGTTTCAGCAACTTGGAAGTTTTCAACATGTGTCCAAGATATACTGATTTGAGAGGACAAACGAGGGTTCACATGTCTTTGTGTCCACCTAGAAGCATTTATACTTAAATTCCCTATTTAAAAAATCTGGGGTTTTACTGCCAGGGAACAATTTTAACCCTATCCATTTAAATGTGCAGAATCCACTTGCCTTACAAACCTCCCTGGCAGGTATTCTCATTTTTTCCCATTAGTTGCATATGTGGTGATCCCCCCCCCCCATTGGGAACACAAAAAGGCTCTGGCCCCTGGTTTCTTTTTCACAAAGGCTTTAAGTTAAATTTGAACTCAGACACTTGCACACGGCTCCTACGTGTCAGCAAGAGTTAGCAAAAATCTAGGTCCTCTGAGTGTTGCCTCTTTGCAGCACTGCCTTAGAAAATTAAACCAAATTTGGGACCGGGTGGTGGCGCTGGAGGTAAGGTGCCTGCCTTGCCTGCGCTAACCTAGGA
>PVKC010003029.1:24567-40730 GCA_004027635.1 Crocidura indochinensis | reverse complement strand
TTAGCTCTGGAAGTTTCTCTTTGATGATGTTCATGACCGTTGATTTTTCCTGGAAATTTTCTTCCTGTGTCTCTGGGACTCCAATGATTCTTAGGTTGTTTCTGTTGATCTTATCATAGACTTCTATTTTCATCTGTTCCCATTCTTTGTCTATTTTTTCCACTTTCTGTTCGTTTGTTTTAAGTTTTTTTTCCAATCTGTCCCGCTGTATGGAGTTGTTATTTATCTCATCTTCCAAAGCACCAATTCTATTCTCAGCTTCTTCTACCCTGGTGTTGAGGTTATCCATTTTTCCATTCAGTTCATTTACTGAGTTTTTCAGGCCTGTTAGTTGACATGTTATTTCAGTTTGGAGTTCTGTGATTTCTTTCATCATATTTTCTTGATTCTTATTAGTGTTCTGTTCAAGTCGGTCCATGGTTTCTTTGAGTTCTTTCAGCATCTTCCATATTGCTTTTCTAAATTCCTTATCTGAGAGATTGATTAGTTCGTTGGTCGTTGTCTGGTCATCAGAATTGTCATCTTTGTTCTCTATGTCTGACGCTGGCCTGCGTTGTTTGCCCATTGTCACACTTGTATTGTGTGTTTTTCTACGTGTTGAGGTAGTGTTCATTGCCTAAATGATGTGCGTAGCCCCACTCCTCTGGTTCCGCCCTTTCTGGGTGTGTCGATTTGCCTACAAGGTAGTGGAGTCCTCCGTGAATGAGGCCTCTCACAGGATCAATTCTTGGGCCTAGGTGCACAGCAGAGAAGAGAGTCCAGAGAGAAATGTTGGGCTTCAGTTGTCCAGCACAGTCCTTAGTGTGATTTTTTTCTCTTCTTGTTGCGATGTTGTTCTTACTTTAGAAAGTAAGAAGCCAATATGGCCCACTCCCGCGAGGTCCGGAGGAACGAAAGATAAACACAAAGAGAAGACAGAACTCACAGTTCTTTGCAGTTGGCCACACTAGGCAGGCGTGGATTCGCAGAGATTCCCAGCCTGATGTCACAAATAGGGAACCTTGCTTTTGCACAGTACTTGAATATTGCCGGTTTTCACTGTAATGGCATGTTCCTGGGCATTCCTGCCCTGGAATGGAGTCATTAAGTTTTTATATAGGTCCCTTCTTTCTTTCTGATGTGTGCTTGCAAAGCAAAAAATTTCCTCTTATTACTGCTTTTATGGTGCCCCAAATATTCTAGTAATTTGTGTCTTCATTGTAATTTGTTTCCAGGAATGTTTTGATTTTCTCTTTGATTTCATCTCTGATTCACTGGTTGTTCAATAAAGAGCTGTTTAATTACCAAGTTTTAAAATTCTCCTGTGTCTCTTTGTAGTTCATTTCTAATTTCAGTACCTTGTGATCTGAGAAGGTAGTCTGTACAATTTTTATCCTCTTGACTTTATGGAGATTTTTTTATGGTCCATCATGTGGTCTATCATGAAGAATAATCCATGTACATTGGAGAAGAATATGTATCCAGTTTTCTGGGTATGGAGTGCCATATATATATATTATATATGTATATATTATTCCAATTTCTTCCATTTCTCTTTCCAGAACTAATATATTCTTGTTGGGTTTCAGCCTGGTTGACCTACCAAGGTGTGACAGGGCAGTGTTAAGGTCGCCCACTATTATTGTGTTGCTATTGATATCTTCTTTCAGATTTGTCAACAATTGTATAAAATATTTTTCTGGTCCTTCATTGGGTGCATATATGTTTAGGAATGTGATTTTTTCTGTTGGACATATCCTTTGATTAGTACAAAATGTCTATTTTTGTCACATAACTTTTTTGAGTCTAAAGTTTGTATCATCTGATATTAATATGGACATTCAGCTTTTTTTAAGAGGGCTGTTTGCTTGGGTGATTATCCTTCAAACTTTGACTTTGAGTCTATGTTTGTTCTGACTATTTAGATGTGTTTCTTGTAGGCAGCAAAATGTTGGCTTCACTTTTTGATCCATTTGCTATTCTGTATCTCTTAACATTAAGTCCATTGAGGTTGAGAGATAATTGTCATGATATTTAGTGCCATATTTGTGCAGAAGTTTGGTGTGTTTGTTGGTCAGTCTTGTTTTAAAGTAGACATTTCAGTTTTTCTTTTAAGGCTGGTTTTGAGTCTGTAAAGTTTCTGAACTGTTGTTCATATGTGAAGCTATATATACTTCCTTCAAACCTGAAAGTGAGTCTGGCTGAGTGCAATATTCTAGGTGAAGTATTCATTTCATTCAGTTTTGTCACTATATCCCACCACTGCTTTCTGGCCTTGAGGGTTTCTTATTGAGAGGTCTGCTGTAAACGTTCAGGATGCCCCTTTGAATGTAATTTTCCTTTTTGGTCTTTCTGCTTTCAGTATTCTATCCCTATCTGTGGGATTTGTCATTGTGTCAGGAATGTTTTTCTTTGGGTATCTTTTAGCCGGTATGCTTTGGGTATGCACGATTTGGTTGCATGTAGTCTTTAGCTCTGAGAGTTTCTCTGTAATCATGTATTTGACTGTTGATTCTTCTTGGGGATTTTCTTCCTGGGACTCTGGGACTCCAATGATTCTTATGTTGTTTCTGTTGAGTTTATCAAAGACTTCTATTTTCATCTGTTCACATTCTTTAAGTAATTTTTCCTTTGATCATTTGCTTTAAGGTTCCTTTCCAATTTCCTCTGCTGTGTGGAGTTGTTTTGTATCTCATCTTCCAGCTCCCTGATTCTGTCCTCAGCTGATGTTGCTCTGTTGGAGAGGCTTCCCATTGAGTTTTTCATTTAATCTACCAAGTTTTTCAGTCCTGTTGTTTCAGTTTGGAGTTTTCTGATTTTTATCATTTTGGTCTGTTCAATTAGATCTATGCTCTGCTTGAGTTCTGTGAACATCCTCTATATGTCTACTCTAAACTTTTTATCTGAGAGGCTAACTAGATGGTTGGCACTCTTGGGGTCCTTAGAGCTGCCATCTTCATCCTCTATGCATGATATTGTCCTGTGTTGTTTTCCCATTGACACACTTATAGTGTGGAGTTTACTATGTGTTGTGCTAGGATTCATGGGCTAGACTCGCAGTGGTCCTCAAATTACAGCCCGTGGGCTAAATACTGTATTTGTTCCCTTTTTGTTTCTTCACTTCAAAATAAGATATATGCAATGTGCATAGGAATTTGTTCGTAGTTTTTGTTTTTACTATAGTCCGGCCTCCAACGATCTGAGGGAAAGTGAACTTGCCCCCTGTTTAAAAAGTTTGAGGACCCCTGGATGTGCACGGCCGCTCTGCTTTGCTACGACCACACTCCTATGACTCCACCACTTGTGGATGGATTCCGCCTCCTTGTGCAGAGCCCTCAAGAAATTATGTCCACTGGGGCCTTTCTTGACTTGTGCTGGGTCCTGAAATGATCATGTCTGCTGGGGCCTTTCCTGGCTACCTCACACAGAAAAGCAGGAAACCAGACAAGGAGCAAAGCAGGAAACCAGACAAGGAGCAAAGCAGGAAACAAGACAGGGAGAAAAGAAGCTGTGTTTTATGTATTTTGTGCCCAACACATGGCAGGAATCAGGTTCTACCCTTTGTGGGTGGAGTCAGCCTACCTCTTGGAGAGCCCTGAAGAAGGTCTGCTGGAACCTTTCTTGGCTTGTGCTGGATCCTGATGAGATTATGTCTGCTGGGACCTTTCTTGACTGTCTCAGGCCCATTTTAACAAATATTGAGTGTTCAAATTTTATTTAGTTATATGTAGTCATATTTATAACTTATTTGATTTTATTAATAAATGTTTTGTAAATTTAATCTATAGACTTACACATATTTTGTTAAGTTTATATTTTAATATATTCATTAATAAGATAGAATTTTAACCTACTGTTTAAACATTCAAATTTTGGTATTCTTGATATATGTTTATTTGGTTTTAATGTTAAATATTGCTGGATTTAATTTGTAATTTTGTGGATAAAATTTTAACATTCATAAAAGATACTGGTCAGTTGTATTGTTATACTTTATCTTTTAGGGAGGACGGTATTGTTTTGATTTTTGGTTCACACCCAGACATTCTCAGAAGTTTACTCCTGCTCTTGCAATCAGCATGGAACTTAAGTGCCCTAGCCACTATACTATCATTCCAGTCCCTTTATTTTCTTAGTTTAGTATTGAGTTAATTATATTGGTATTATAAAATTATCCAGGAATTTTTCTCCCATATTATGTAAAATATTGTGCAATATTTTTTAGTTTTCTATTTTATGTACTAAACAGATTTTTGGAAGACTACCTATGTTCATAATTTTCTTTTAGGAAAATTTTAGACTAAGACAACTTCATTAATAGATATAGGGGTTTTAAAGTTTTTCATTTTCTTATGGTTTGGGTAGTTTTTGTCTTTCATACTTTGGGATTTGTGAACATTGGTTGTTTCAGTATTTCATTATTATTTTTGGGGGGGATCACACCAGGCAGTGCTCAGGGGTTACTCCTGACTCTATGCTTAGAAGTCACTCCTGGCAGGCTCAGGGGACCATATTAGATGCTGGGATTTGAACCAGGGTCCATCCTGTATTGGCCAAGTGCAAGGCAAACACCTTACTGTTATGCTATTGCTCTAGCCCTGCATTATTGTTCTTTCAATATTTCTGATATCCTGCTTTTATTCCTGATATTGGTAATTATTTTCTTTTCTTCCTTGATTAATTTGACCACATGTTTGCCTTTTAAGGGCTGGAGTTAACACCTGGCAGTACTTAGGAACTATTCCTAGGCACAGAGTTCAGGGACCACCCCACCAGTGCTGGCAGGACATGTAGTACCAGGGATTAAATCCAGGGCATCTGCTTGCAGAATATATGCTCCAACCCTTGGGTATCTCTTTTCCAGGTTTTCAATTTTTATTGCTTTATCACAGAACAGAATTTACTATCATTAATGCTTCTCAATTGTTTTATTCTTATGATTACTGCTCAATTATAATTTTCTTTCTTTTACATGCTTTGGGTTTAATTTGATCTTCTGGAAGACTAATTGTTGTTAGATTTCTTCTTTTCTTTTCTTCATTTTCTTTTTTTTGGTGGGGGGGTTTTTACACCCAGCAGCGTTCAGGGGTTACTCCTGGCTCTATGCAGGCACAGGGGACCATATGGGATGCCGGGATTCAAACCACCGTCCTTCTGCATGAAAGGCAAAGACCTTACCTCCATGCTATCTCTCCGGCCTTTTCTTCATTTTCTTTATCCTATTCCCCTACAGCAATTTTTAGTATGTTTTTAGTTTGTTTTTTATTTTGAACCAGATCTAAATTGCTCAGGGCTTACTTCTGACTCTTGATTTCTTTATTAGCTCAACAAACCTATTTTACTTATTTAAAAATAATTGGAGGCACACCTGCCAGTGCTTAAGATTTACTCCTGGCTTGTGTGAGGAATCATTCCTTGTAGAGTTTAGGGGACCATACGTAGTGCTATAAAGTATATTTGGGTTGGTCACGTGCAAGGCCAATAATATTATTTGTTATTCACTTCATTGTGGTATAATTCATATCAAGATAAAATATATCCATTTAAATGTATGATTTAAAGACTCTTGACAAATGTATATAACTGTATATAACTATAGACTATATATAATATAACTATATACTATATGTAACATAAATATATATAACTACTATCTCAACCAAGATAAAAAAAATTACCAAGATAAAGAATACCCCCAAAATATTTAATTGCATCTCTTCTTGGTAATCCCCATTCCTGTCTCTGGTAAATACTCAAATCTATATTTGAGTATTTTTCATTTTACCTTTTCTAGACTTTAATGCAAATGGGATATATTTTACTTTTGCTGCTCACAATGATGTATTTGATTTTCATCCGTTTTATTGCATATTAATAATCTATTCCTTTCTACTACTTCTTTTACTTTATCATTTAACTCCTTACTTTTAATTTATCATTTAACTCTTTACAAGCAGTACCCTTATCCTTATTTTGTTTTGCTCTGATAAAAATTTTCAGTATATTATAGAAATGGTGAAAGCAGAATTCAGGAATCATATATTGCTCCTATCTTATAAGTATTCAGCCTCTTACCATTAAATATTAAAAATTAAATATAAAATCTCACCATGAAAAAAATGAATGCTCTTCATACAAAGGCTAGAAATTAAAATTTAAACATGCCACTTATAACATATAAAATAGGAAAAAAATAAATTTAACAAAAAATGTGTAAGAGCTATTGCTAAAATTCTAGCAGTGTTAAAAGAGATTAAATAAAATTTCAATAACCCAATTTCAAAAGGCACCACAAATTTACATTAATCAAGATAGCCTAAAATAGATATACAGATTAATGAAAAGGGAGTTTAGAAATCTATCCACATAGCCAAAAATTTCGAGCAAAGTTACCATGAATAGTTAGTCACTCAGCAATTTTTGTTACCATTTTATTGACTTACCATGATTTATGATATTTTTATTATACATTAAATTTATACATTATTCCAACCACATCCATTACTAGTGTGTGCTTCCCTCCACCAGTCTGCTTTCCTTCCACGAGAGTCCCAAGTCCTCTTCTAGTTGCCTCACTAAACAATACTGTAGAAAAAAATCTAAAGTTTTAATGGATGCTTTGACTCATTTATTATTCTCATATTATGTTTCTTTATATCTCACATGAGATTTGTTTTTAATTGTGGAGATGGTGACATATAGATATATGAATAATCTCCTGAAATTGCAAAATATTATAAATCAATGGTAGTTGATGAAATAATTTTCAAAGATTTCTTATGTTTTTATTGTATATATTAAAATTTATAATTATTAATAAGTCCATGTAATCTATTAAATTTACATAAAGTGAATAAATTCTACAAATATTCAATTTAGTAAGAGGAGAAAAAATTTTAAAAATTTAAGGAAAATATAAATAGGTCTATGAAAGTACTTTTAAATTTTATTTGTTTGTTTGTTTGTTTGGGGCCACACCCAGTGACGCACAGGGTTACTCCTGACTCACACTCAGAAATCACTCCTGGCAGACTTGGGGGACCATATGGGATGCTGGAGATCAAATCCAGATCCGTCCTGGGTTTGCCATGTACAAGGCAAATGCCTTATTGCTGTGCTATCACTCCTGCTCCATGGTCTATGGAAATATTAAAGTGCTTTAATTTAAAAAAAAGGTAATTTTGGTTTTATGTTAGAAAATATTATATCATAGATAATATTTAAATATATGCATAATAAATAAAATATTATAATAAAATCTTTGGTTGTAAAAAATCACCTGAATAGTATTAGAATATTTAATATAAATGAAATGTTAATTCATTATTGAAAAAGTGTTAAAAACTCTTAGCAAGCTAGGAATAGATAGTTCTTTTTTATAGTGGAGGGAAACCATAAGCACCATGAGTGAAGTTTCATACTCAATGGGAAAGTGCTGGGTGTCGTATCTTTTAAAGAAGCTCCTTTAGATAGAATCAACATAGGTATCCAACCACAGATGAATGTATTATGAAGATTTGGTATATATAGTCTATGGAATACTACATAGCTGCAATAATAAAATCATGCAATTTTCTGCATGATTGGAACCTGGTTGGAACTGCAAGATATGATGTTGAGTGAAATAAGTCAGAAGAAGAAAAACAAACACAAGGCTGATAGAATAATTGGATGAAGACATGTAATGTAGTAAAGAGGGATACTTAGATCACCCTGGAGCCCAGAGCTTAGGGAGGAGAAAGACAGAGAAGGACAAAAAACCAAGGCAGGAAGAAAGATGAGAAAGAGAAGTAATGGGGGAACAGGGATCAGTTATATTGATTATGTGGGAGAGTGATATAACTACAAATCTAAAGCAGACTCAGTAATACTGATTACATACAATATAAGCTGCAACCAGAAAACTTTCAACTCATCTGTTGAAGGGCATTTTGGCTGTTTCCAGAGTCAGGCTATTGTAAATAGCTCTGCAATGAATATAGATGTGAGGAAGGGATTCTTGTATTTTTGTGTTCCTGGGTTATATCGCTAGGAGTGGTATAGATGAATCAAATGGGAGCTCAATTTCTAGTTTTTTGAGAACTCTTCATATTGTTTTTTATAAAGGCTGCACTAGACAGCATTCCCACCAGCAGTGAATGAGAGTTCCTTTCTCTCCACATCCCTTCCAGCACTGATTGTTCTTGTTCTTTGTGATGTGTGCCAGTCTCTGTGGTGTGAGATGGTACCTCATAGTTGTTTTGATTTGCATCTCCCTAATGATCAGTGATGTGGAGCATTTTATCATGTGTCTTTTGGCCATTTATAATTTTTGAGAAAGTGTCTGTTTATTTCTTCTCCCCATTTTTTGATGAGGTTAGATTTTTTTTTCTTGTTAAGTTCTGTCAGTAACTTGTATATTTTAGATATTAGCCCCTTGTCTTATGGGTATTGGGTAAATAGTTTCTCCCATTCTGTGGGTGGCTTTTTCCTTTGAGGTGCAGAAGCTTCTTAGCTTAATATAGTCTCATTTGTTTATTTCTGCTTCCACTTATTTGGAGAGTACTGTTTCCTCCATGAAGATGCTTTTAGTCTCAATGTCATGGAGTGTTTTATCTATGTGTTGTTATATATACCTTATGGTTTCAGTTCTGATATCAAGATCTTTAATCCATTTGAATTTGACCTTTGTGCGTGGTGTTAGACGGGGGTGTGAGTTCGCTTTTTTTTTTTTTTTTTTTTTTTTTTTTTTTTTTTTTTTTTTTTTTTTTTTTTTTTTGCAATTGGCTAGCCAGTTGTGCCAACACCACTTGTTGAAAAGGCTTTCCTTCCTCCATTTTGGATTTATTGCCCCTTTATCAAAGATTAGTTGATTGTATGTCTGGGGAACATTCTCTGAATACTCAAATATATTCCACTGATCTAAGAATCTGTCTTTATTACAATACCATGCTATTTTGATAACTATCACTTTGTAGTATAGTTTAAAATGGGGAAAGTAATGTCTCCATATTCTTTTCCCCAAGGATTTATTTAGCTATTCATGGTGTTTATTGTTCCAAATGAATTTTAGCAGTATTTGATTCACTTCTTTGAAGAATGCCATGGAATCTTTAAAAAGATTGCATTAAATCTATATAATGCTTTGTGGAGTCTTGCTATTTTAATTATGTTAACCCTGCCAATCCATAAGCAGAGTATGTATCTCCATTTCCTGTGTCCTCTCTTATTTCTTGAAGCAGGATTTTGTAGTTTTCTTTGTATAGCTCCTTACCTCTTTAGTTAAATTGACTCCAAGATATTTGAATTTGTGTGACACAAATGTGAATGGGATTGTTTTTTAATGTTCATTTCTTCTCTATCATTATTAGTGTATAAGAAGGCCATTGACTTTTGCGTGTTAATTTTGTAACCTGCCACTTTGCTATATAAACCTATTGTGTCTAGAAGCTTTTTGGCGGTCTTTAGGGTTTTCTAAATATAATATCATGTCATCTGTAAAGAGTGAAAGCTTGACTTCTTCCTTTCCTATTTGGATGCCCTTGGTATCTTTTTCTTGTCTAATCTCTAAGGCAAATACTTCCGGTACTATGTTGAATAGGATAGGGCAGCCTTGTCTTGTACCAGATTTTAGGGGAAAGGCTTTTAGTTTATCTTCATTGAGGATAATATTTGCCATTGATTTGTGGTAGATGGACTTGACTATATTGTGAAAAGTTTCTTTTGTTCCCATCTTGATGAGGGTTTTTATCAAGAATGATTGTTGGACCTTATAAAATGCTTTCTCTGTATCTATTAATATGATCATATGATTTTTGTTGTTGATATGGTACAATATGTTCATTGATTTATGGATGTTAAACCATTCTTGCATTCCTGGTATAGAACCTACTTGGTCATGGTGAGGCATTGAATCCTATTTGACAGAATTTTGTTGAGGATCTTTGCATCTGTGTTCATCAGATATTAGTCTGTAATTTTCTTTTCTGGCAGCATCTCTGTCTGGTTTTGGTATCAATGTGATGTTAGCTTCATAAAAACTATTTGGAGTGTTCCCATTTCTTCAATTTTATGAAAGAGCCTGAAAAGGATTGGTAGTAGTTGCTCTTGAAAGGTTTGAAAGAAATCTTTGGTGAACACATCTGGGTCTGAGTTTTTGTTTTTAGGCAGACTTTTGATTACCATTTTAATTTCATCAATAATGATTGGGAACTCTTAACTGGTCTTTCTAAGAACCTCCATGTCATCTCTAATCACCCAATATATCCCATTTATACTCCAATAAAATGAAAAAGTGATCAATCATGAACCAGGCACAAAAATTAGTGATTGCACAGTGGTAGAGCATTTGTCTTGCATCCTGGATGGACCCAGATTTGGCCCATGATATCCCACATAGTCCCTCTAGCCAGTCAGGAGTGATTTCTGAATGCAGAGCTGGGAATAACCCCTGAGCACTGCTGAGTGTAGCCCAAGAAACAAAAAACAAAATATTAAGAACAACAAAGAATTAATGGGATAAAAATTGCTTTTATTTTTAATCAAAGTGGATTACAAATCTTTCACAGTAATATTTTAGATACATAGTGATATTGAATTAGGGGCCTTCCCACCACCAATGTTGTCCTCCATCCACCCCTGTTCCCAGCATGGATCCCATAGCTCCCTCTTTTACCCCCCAGGCTGCTAGTACAGGTGGTCTTCTCTGTGTCTCGTATGCTGTAAGTTGGTATTGATTCTGTTGTAGTTGGCTTTGGATTTAGTGTTTAATTTGATCATTTTTAAATTTTTACTTAATGTTTATATGACTGTTTGGTCTTGGTACCCTCCATTATTTCCCCCTCCATTTTTGAGGTGGAACAAGATGGTTCAAGTTGTGTGGTTCTGTTGGAAGAAAAGAGAATATAATAATAATAATAATAATAATAATAATAATAATAATAATAATAAAATAAAATAAAATGGAACAAAAATCAAACAAGCAAAACATGGGAGGAGTCCTTCTAGAGGCGATATCTATCAGTTTAAGAGCAGAGCGGGAAAAGGAAGAAAAACATAACTACAATACAAAAAAATAAAACATAAAAAAATAAAACAAAAACTAAAAAAAACAGCAGAGCAATTAAAGAAATTAATTAAAATTAAACAATTAATTTAATTTTTAAAATTAATTTTAACATTTTAAAACCATTAATTTAATTTAATCTTTAATTAAATTAAACAATTAATTCCAAAACTTTTTAAAATTTAATTTAATTAAAAACATCAGTCACACAATAACCATAGTTCTGAAATAAAAACAAAATGAAGCCCTCAAAAAACAATAACGAACAACAACAATAACAAAACTAAAAAAATAATTTGTGCTTCTCTTTTTTTTTCTTGCATAGGCACAGTAAATATTGGGAAGATTAGAAAGGGGATTCCCTTGGCCTAAGTCTAAGAGATACAGGGTTTCTCTACCCTTGATGTATACTGTCATGGGAATAACTACAGGCTCCGTACATGCTCTTTTATTCTCTCCTAGGTCCTTCTGTGGTGTCTGGAAACTTTCTGCTCTGTCGTGGGTGATAAAATCATGCCTCTGTAGCTAGAGATCTTGATATTTGCACAGGTCAAAGGATAGAGCCTAGGATGAAGTCTTTCTTTACAGTTCTTGGAATTGTGATCCATCACTGTTTTTTTAATCAGTCTTTTGTAATTGGTGGTCTTGGATTTTGCCTCAATCCTAAAACGAAGCCTAGGATAGAGACTTTCATTATGTTTCCAGGAGATTTTCTTGGTTACAATTGTTTCAGTCAGACCTCTGAAATTAGAGATCTTGGATATTGTACATATCATAGACCAGGGCCTAGACTAGAGTCCTTTTTATTAGTCCCAGGATAAGTTCTGCCCAGTCATGGTTATCAGAGTCAGTCTTCTGACTTGGCTTTTGTACAAATCAAGGGATGACATTAAAGAATGTCTTCTGATTTCATCTTATTGTTAGAAGGTGAGGTAAGACTACCTGTCTTAGACCAAGTTGTTGCCATTTCCTTGTTGTCAGGATGTCATATCAAAACCGACATATGTTGGTGTTAGAGCAGTATTAGGAATGTCCCAAAGGAAGATTGGTTCCTGGAGCTGTGTCAGTTCTATAGCTGAGATCTTGGGTTAAGGGTTGGAGGGGGGGCCAGTGAAGTGGCGCTAGAGGTAAGGTGTCTGCCTTGCAAGCGCTAGCTAAGGAAGGACTGCTGTTCGATCCCCCAGCATCCCATATGGTCCCCCCAAGCTAGGGGCAATTTCTGAGCGCTTAGCCAGGAGTAACCCCTGAGCATCAAATGGGTGTGGTCCACCCAAAAAACAAACAAACAAAAAAAAGGGTTGGATGGTCACTGTCTAATCACCTGAAATCTAAATTGGGTCCACATGACATATGAAAAACTGCTTTATGATGAAAGAAATGGCTTACAGCATTAATTAAAAAATAACTAATTTGTGGTATATAGAATAACAGAACAAACAGTTCAAGGTGTCAAAGGGGGGTATACCTAGATTATCATGGTCCCTAGATTATAGAAATAAGGATAGACAGAAAGGATACCAGGCAGTATAGTAGGAAGAGGCAGGCAGAAGGTAACAAGAGGCTTGTACACACAGCTAGTATAGAGGTGTGACATATCTACATATATGAATAATATAACCAACAATATTATAAGCATGAGATCCAAATTACTATAATAAAAGTTTTAGATGTGGGGGCCAGAGAGATAGCATGGAGGTAAGGTGTTTGCCTTGCATGCAGAAGGTCAGTGGTTTGAATCCCGGCATCCCATATGGTCCCCTGAGGCTGGCAAGAGCAATTTCTGAGTGTAGAGCCAGAAGTTACCCCTGAGTACTGTCGTGTGTGATCCCCCAAAATTTTTAGATGTGTCTGTTAGGCCAGAGAAATAATACAATGAGTAGGATGCTTACTTTGCATAATGTTAACCCAGGTTCAATTTCAAATATCCCATTTGGTCCCTTAAGCACCACCAGGATTAAGTATACAGAGCTAGGAGTAGGATCTGAGTCTTATCAGGTGTTTTCCTGTACCAAAATTTGCCTGTCAGAGAGGCAGGCTTGGGAGTAAGAATGGAATGGGAGCATTGGTGAAGGGAAGTTGACACTGGTGGTGGAATTGATATGGTAAAATTGTATGCCTGAAACTCAACTGTGGATAACCTTGAAAGTCATGGTGCTTCAATAAAAAATTAATTTTAAGTTAAAAAATGAGCTTCAGGGCAAACAATATCTCTGGTATTGAAGAGGATAATGTGTTTACAAACCAAGGAACAGTGTGCTCCACTTTTAACAATGCCTGCAGTCAGGCATCTCTATAGCAAACACTTTTACTATTATAGGCCCTGCTGAGACAAAGCTGCTAGCAGAAATGCTACCCAGCATTTTAAACCAGCATGGGGCAGACAGTCTGACTAGTTTAAGGGGACTTATTGAGGTTCTTTGCAATCTGTGGATGAAAAAGTCCCTTGCTATCAGAGAAAAGAAGATAGATAAACTTTCAGAACTTGTGAACTTTGATAAAGTTTCCAAGAATGAAGTATACTCAATTGAATCAACTTCAGAAAAGAAAACTTAAAGAATTTATTGGGAACTACTCATAAATCTGATAAAATCTAGATGTCCAATTTCTTTCAGCTCAAGTGCCTTGCACAAAGCAATTCTGTTTCAGTTTTTGCTTATGGACAATTCATTCTTCGTGGTTAACTAGATTGAAGAAGCTTGGGGGAAAGTTGGAGCAAAAGCTAATAAAGTTCCTTGCCTAGTTGTAACAAAAACAAAGAGCTAGAGATAGAGGGAAAGAGAGGGGGAGAGAGAGAACTTCTCTCCCAGATTTTTCCTCTGGAAGATTTATGGTATTAGTTGTTGTTTGCAATATAACACAGTTTTATTAGGATTTAGCATTTGTTTTAATCACCTTTGTTGAGCAACAGAGTACTGCAGTTGGGTGAATAAAGAGAGCTTCTCTGATGCCAGGCGCTGTGCTGTCCTTCAGGCAACCTTGGTCAGATAACAAGTGGATGAAAATCCAGTCTTTGTCCTTGTGCTTAATAACAGACTTCTGGTTTTTAGTTTTCACAGAAGCTCATGAAGTTTGACCTTCATCCACACTTTCTCCTGGGCTGCTCAGAGTTGAAAACTCCTCACAGTCAATAGCTGCTTTCTGAATAGGATGGGGAATCAAATAAAAGCCCCCAACCTTTTAATTCATAAAGAGGAGCTAAGGAGGCAAAAACCAATCCCAAGGTCGGTAGTGATAAAACAGCAGGTAAGACACTGGCTTTGCATGCAACACAGCAGACCCTGGTTCAGTCCCCCAGCCCCTATCCTTCCTCAGAAGTGATTCCTAAATGCAGAGCCAGGAGTAGTCCCAGAGCATCACTGGATTTGGAGCAGAACAAACAAATAGAAAAGGACTTTTCTTCAGACCGGGGAGATGTTTGCAACAGAGGTGCTAAGTGTACAGAGATTTCTGTCCCTTCTGAGAAAGACAAGTCACTGTGGACACAGCTGAAGCACTAGATGTCAACACAATCAACAGAGACTGCAGGGGCTAAGATGGAGTGACCAGGAGTGGCAGCCCCTATGGAGCTCCTAGATAACAAGATGCTGCTATGGCCCACCCACTAAGAACAGCCAGTGTGTTGTCATAGATCTCTCCAAGTACTACAAACACAAAACACTACAGAAATTCCAGACCTTTCTGTTCCAAGTATATGCACATCTCAGGCACCAGAGCCATTAACCCTAGAGCTACCCTAAAGCTCTAGATCCTGGGTCCTTTGATGCTCAGTGAGCACATGCTTCCCACATACTGCCACCAAGCATGTTCCCCTTACAAGTCAGTGCCAGAGAGGAGAGCTGTTGCTACTGTTAGCTAGCCCCAGAACTCAGTTTCACTTCCACTCTATGAATGTTCATGTCTGAATTCAGCCCCACAGCACTCCCATGAACGTGTGTATCAGAGGTTTTTGTGGCAAGGATCCCTACAGTATAGATATAATGCCAAAAGGGATTCTCAGGCCCATAGCATCCACTACAGAAGAAAAAGACATGAAGAAAAGAAAATCGTGCAATTTGATGCTACATGGATGGATCTGGAGAACATCATGCTTAGATGTGTCAAAAGGAGAAGCCAGATACACCATGATCTCTCTCATATGTGGGATATAAAATCTCAGAGTAGGAAGAATAACAAAAAAGAAAGGGAACAGAAACAGAATTCATTTTTATTAGGAAGCTGGTAGAATAGGAAGGGAGGTGGTTACTTTACAGTAAATAGTAGAGGGAAATGGACACTCTGGTGGAGGGTGTGGTGCTGGAATGTTTTATGCATGAAACCCTGCCATCAACAATATTGTGAATCATGACTGGGGGTGGTGAGAGAGCAAGAAAAAGAGAGAGAGTGTTTCCAGAAGCTTTTGCCACTAATGTGACATTTGAAGAATCTGGCAAGCTTTACTGACCCTGACTTTATCTGAAGGAACTGTAAGGAAATCATGCCAGAGATCCTACTTAGAAGCTGGAATATCAACAGTCCAAAGAAGGATGCCTCCTCACTGCCACATGCTAGCCTGGAGAGTTAGTTCCTCACCAATACCTGCCTAAAGAGTTTAGAAAAGGTAACTCTCTTCATGTATACAGCTAGTACAAAACTATGGGAAAAATAAAAAGGGTCCAAGGAGGTAGTTTAATAGACAAGAAATCTGCAAGTACCAGGATGATCCCTGAATACTACCTGATATGGCCCTCAAACATGAGCACTAGGTTTGGCTCCCTGAGTTTTTTAAGGATTCACTTCTAAGTACAAAAGTCCCAACTAATCCCTAATCACATCCTGTGGCCCTCAAACCCTAAAATAAAATAAGTTAAAGAAAAAGAGAACCTAGAGAATTAGGAAAGTGAATAAGGCACTTGTCATGCATGTGCCCTACCTGGGTTCAATCCCCCTGCACCCCAGAATGTCACCCAAGCTCCACAAGGAATGATCCCTGATCACAGAGCAAGGAGTAAGTCCAAACTACCTCTTGTTTTGACCCAATACATCCCAAGGAAAGAAAAGAAAGAACAGAAAGAAAGAAAGAAAGAAAGAAAGAAAGAAAGAAAGAAAGAAAGAAAGAAAGAAAGAAAGAAAGAAAGAAAGAAAGAAAGAAAGAAAGAAAGAG
>PVKC010003029.1:0-24467 GCA_004027635.1 Crocidura indochinensis | reverse complement strand
GGAAGGAAGAAGGAAGGAAGGGAAGGAGGGAGGAGGGAAGGAAGAAGGAAGAAAGGAAAGAAGAAATAAGGAAGGAAGGACCAAAGACTTGAAATATTCATTATTAGGGGTTTTATATTTTGTATTTTGTCAAAAAATAAAACACTCATTAGCTTTTGCTCTCCCTCTCTCCCTCCCTTTCTTTCTCCCTCTAACTCCTTTCTCTGTCCCTCTCCTCCCTCTCCCCCTCCCTCTCCCTTCCTCCCCTTCCTCTCACATCTTTCTCTCTCCTTTCCCTCTCTTCCTCTCCCTCTTTCTCTCTCCCTTTCTCTCCCTATCCTTCTCCTCCTCTCTCTTCCTCTCCCTCTCCTCTCCCTCCCTCCCTCCTCACCCTCTTCCTGTCACTCCTTTCTCTCCCTCTCCCTCTTTCTCCCTCCCTTTCCCTCTCCTCCTCCTCTCTCCTTCCCTCTCTCTATACCCTCTTTCTCCCCTTCAAAAAAAATACCCATTCATTAGAGTGTTCACAGATTTTAGGAGGGCATTTGCAGCTTCCAATTTTTTTTAACATTCATGATTTAAATGCTTTTTTAAAAAGGTTTTTTGTTTGTTTGTTTTGTCAACCTAGAATAGCTCAGGGGTTACCCTGGTGGTGTTCGGTGGACTATATGGAATGTTGGGGACTGAACCCAAGACAAGCACCCTAAGTACTATCTTTATGGCCCTAAAAATTACTTTTTGTATCTGATGTGAGGTAAGGACCTAATTATTTTTCTAAAAGGATATATTAAATTCTAAATACGCAGTACAACTAATTATCCTCTCAACTTCTTTTTTTTTTTCAGATTGTTTATGCTCTTTCAGTTCCTCTGCATTTCCATATAAGTTTTGGACCAGCTAAATTACAATCAGTTCATTTTAATTTAATCACTTCACCACCAAATGCTCTATTTAATGGAGGTTGAATTGGTTTTATAAAACAATCTGGATTTACTTGGCATACATACAATAGTATATCTTCCAATCCACAACCATGATGTAGGTTCTATTTTAAAAAGAAATGATTTATTTTCTTTGTAAGGTTTTAAAATGTTGAGCATTGGTCTTGCATTGTTAAAATTTATACCCAATTATTTTGTGATCTTGACATTATTATATGTATTTTAATTTTTAAATCTCTTCTTATTTACCTATAGAAATAAAATAAGTATTTTGTATAGAATCATATCTATTACATCTTACCAAACTCATTTATTAAGTCTGATATCTTTTTCATTTTCCTTAGGATTTCAACATATGTGGTCACATTATTTATGAATCATGACCTGGCTATGTATGCCTTTTATTCCTATTTCTTGCCTTTTTGCACTGTCTGCACTCCAGCACAAATCTGAATAAAAGTGGTGAAGGAAGATAGGCTGTAGAGTTCCGGGGTTCAAGGTAAAAAGCATTTGCTTTTATACTATTAAATATGAAGTTAGCTGTGGATTTTTCAGAGATGTATTTTATCAGGTTAAAGATATTCTTTCATATCCTGCACTTTGCTAAGAGGATCATGAATCCTATTTTTATAGGATATTTCAGTGAATATAGAATTTGAGGTTAGGAGACTTTTACTTTTAGCACTGTAAATATGTCAGCCCAGAGTCTGTTGCCTCTGTGGTTCCTATTGAGTAGATAATCATCAGTTCTACTGCTACATTAAAAGAAAAGTCTCTTTCTTCGACTTCCTTTAAAGTCACTTAACTAGAAAGTCACTTGACTGATGTGGCATGGATCTTCTTTTTGCCTTTTTGGCCTGGGATTTGCTGAGCTTTATAAATCTGTGGATTGATTTTCACCCATTTTGGAAATTTCTCAGACATTATCTCTGTACAAATTGGTTCTGCATCATTCTTCCCTCCAGCTTCTGGGCTTGAATTGCAAGCATGCCAGATCTTTGAATCAAGTGCCACAATTTGTTGTGTTCTTTAATTATTATTCATCTGTGGCTCATTGGAACATTTTCTATGGATGTGTCTTCACGGTTGTGCTTTCTGTCTTACTTATACCCATTCTCAAAGTTCTTTGTGGGGGGAGGGGGGATAATGTGGATTTTAGTGGGTTGGAGACTACACCTGGCAATGCTCAGGGGTTATTCCAGGCTCTGTGCTTTGGGTCATTCCCAGCAGTGCTCAGAGGACCAGGCATAGATAGGGATAGAATTTAGGAATCCTGCATACAAAGCATGAGCTCACTTCTTTGAGCTATCTCTTGGAATGTATTTTTAATGTGGCTGAAAAGAAGTTCTCCATTTCTTACATTTTATTTACTTTTCCCCTCTATTTTTGAATATACTAATTATAGTTCATTTAAGGTCCCTATTAGATAAGTAATATATCTCAGTCATCTGAGTCTCCATTTCTTTTTTTTTTTCCTTTTTTTTTTTTTTTGGTTTTTGGGTCACACCGGGCAGTGCTCAGGGGTTACTCCTGGCTGTCTACTCCTGAGTCTCCATTTCTAATCCCATTTCACTCCCATTCATCCTTTGTAACAGCATTGACTCATATTTTTATTTAGGTATTAAATATTAAGGATTAAATATTTGGAGGTCATAGCATTATCACACCAGGTAAAGCAGCAACTCAATGTTCTGGTCCCCAAATACCTGGAGGGATCCCTGAGCACAGATCCAAAAATAAGCCTGAGCACACTCAAATGTACCCTTTCAAAAAACAAAAAGATGAACAGAATTAAATGCCTGAATAATTTGTCTTCATTCCCCAAAATGTAGTATTCTTCTAGTATAATGCCAATGGATCATCCTTGTGTTTTGATTACTTATATGTAAATCTCATCTAGTTCAATTGAACTATTTTAGGTTTTAGTCTCTACTTATAAAACCTGGTATTTCCAGGCCAAGTCTCAACCATTTAGATAGAACTTAATTTCTGACTCTCCAATATTATAGTACTGCTAAAATCTAAAATCTTCCTGCAACTTTATAACCTTCAGGAGCTGTATTCCTTGTAGTTCTCCAAATATATCTCTGTATAGACATACCTGTGGAGTAGGTCATTTGTACTCAGATTGTGAAGTCCATATCCAAATATTCTTCTCTTCAGAATTTATTTGTTCCTTAAATTCCAGTTTCTTTGCAACCCAAATTCCTATCAGTATCTCTTTAGCCTAGTAGGAGTTGTTTCCTAAATAGGTTTTATTTCCCCACCTTGCAAATGAAAATTTTATGTCCTCAGATATACATTTAGACCCTCAGATAAAAAGCTGGGACCTTGTAGAACTCACTTCTTGAATTTCCTTTTCTTAAAGATTGCAGTTCTTCATGGCTTTTCAATGTTTATTCTCTGAAATATTTGAATAATTATATTACATTTTTGGTCCAGTTTTTAATCATTCTTTGGCATGAAAGTTCCAAATAAACTATCACTCATATCAAAACATAGGTGTCTCTTTTGAATATTGTGGTAACATATACTATTGATGGGAAAACCAGAGTGTAGTTTATGGGTTTTAGAGTAAATCTAAAAACAACAACTACAAAAAGATTAGCAGTTAGGGGCCAGAGAGATAGCATGGCCGTAGGGCATTTGCCTTGGATGCAGAAGGACACCAAGCCTTCCAGGAACAATTTCTGAGTGTACAGTCAGGAGTAACCCCTGAGTACGGCTAGATGTGACCCCCCTCCCAAAAAAAAGATCAGAGTAACTAGGCCTTTTTCTTTGGCTAACTATTTTCCTAGCCCTGGAACAAACTGAATGATTGGCCAAAGGTTCCCTAAAATGACTATTTCAGTCATCCTTTAGGACTTTATATTATTTTTCAACAAATGGGTTAGAAAATGAGATGTGTGCAGAAAATAATCCAGTATAACAATAAATGTTATATTCACCCAAGCAGACCTGAAAACACAGTTGCATGCGCAGGTGGTTCTGACACTCATGACATAGTCTTGTCACATACACCTTTCTGTCAACTCCCAAAGAGACACATGGAAACTTTCCTATGATTAGCTCCATTAAAAAGGAAAATGATCAGGGCCGGAGAGATAATATGAAGGTAGGGCATTTGCCTTGCATGTAGAAGGATGGTGGTACGAATCCCAGAATCCCATATGGTCCCCCTAGCCTGCCAGGAGCGATTTCTGAGCGTAGAGCCAGGAGTAACTCCTGAGCGCTTCTAGGTGTGACCCAAAACACACAAACAAGCAAAAGGCAAAACAAAACAAAAAGAAAAATAATCAGGTCTGGTTTACAAATCATTTTAAATATTCTGGAACCACCTAAAAGAGGACTGTTGTAATATTACAGTCCTACTCAAGAGGACTGTGAAGAACATACAAAAGTTAAACCCTGTCTACGGACAGAAACGTTTGGAAATGCATCTGGTCTTTCATCTAGCATTTTTATCTCACCTAGAAGGGAAAATTTAAAGAGGCTTATACAAGTCTTTAATTTTTTTTACTTTTATAACATTTAAATTATGTGTAATTCAATAGTCTGTTTTAAAATATGAAAACATTGATGGAAAAGAACCCATTGGTATAGGGTGTTGTGAATCTATACTCAAAATCTAGCATTTATTCATCTGATGCTTTTTGATAAATTATGTCCATTGAAAAAACATTCAGTGAAGAAAACTCATAAAATTTCCACCAAGTAAGTACATGGTGAAAAAATGAATATATAATACTTTACTAACAATATATTTTTCATCATATTATTTTTCTCCTAAGAGAATACTATCCTCTGATACTTTATATTCAATAGACTATTATCCTCAATATTTCAATCAGAGAGTTTTCTCTTTAAGGTATTCATATCCTGTAATTTTTCTTTTCAGACATTTTTCAAGGAGGAAATTTCCCTTTGGGGTTCTTAACACCCAGTATATATTTCTCCTCATAATTTGTTCTTCAGAGTTTTCACCTCAGAGTATTTATATCTAGTATATTTCCGATGAGAATTCTCTCATGTGAGCCTTCTCTTCAGAATCTTTATAACTAAAAGGAATTTTCACCCAGAAATCATCTTCTCAGATATTCCCCTCAGCTTCTTTGTACCTAGTAGACATTTTCTCTAACCTAGCTCTCAGAGGACTTTCTCTTCAGGCTTCTACACACAAAGTACATTTTACAGCAGATTCTTCTCCTAGAAGGTTTTTTTCCCTCAGTGTTTAGATTCAAAAGACATTTTTTGTGTGTAGATTTTGTGCCTCAGAGAGTTTTCTCTTCAGTTTCTTTACAACCAATAAATTTTTTCTCAGAACCTGTCTCTCTGAGGTTTTTTTTTTTTTGCCTCAAGTTTTAAATCCCTATAGATATTTTCCACAAAATTTACTTGAACTTTTTCTTCCCTCTCACAATATTTACACTCAACTGTCATTTTTTTTCTCATATTTTGTTCCTCAGAGAATTTTCTCAAGTTTTTGTTGTCTTTGTTGTTTAGTTTTAAAATTAGCATTATAGTTTAGGTAACTTTGTTCTAAGTTTGTTAACATCCATAGTTTCGATGTACAAAATTATTGGTCCTTTACCACCACTAAAGTGTCCAAGACCATCCACCATTATTTTTATGTCACTTCTAGTTTACCACTTCCTTCCCTTATCACCATTGCCTGAACTCGGTTCTGCAATCAAAAGCCAAGGATGTATTATCATTTAGCAAATCTATTCCCTTGCTTTTTCTTTATGCTACAGCTGAGTATCATAGAGAAATCAGCTAATATCATCCTCCTCCCTCTGATTTATTTTACTTTTATGACGTTTTCTTGTTTTATCTCAAAACATCGATGCACATATTTCAAGAAAAACTTAATGAACAAAATATACCAATCATACAGTGACCAGAGCAATAGTAGAGCAGGTTGGGTGCTTGCTTTGGACACAGACGACCTGGATTTGATTCATTGCATCCCATATGGTTCATGAAGCACCAACAGTAATAATTCCTGAGTGAAGAGTAACCACTGAGCATCATAGAATATGATCTAAAAACAAACACAAAGAATCATATATAATAATCAAGTGAAATTTTTTCAGGGCTAAAATTACTTCAGTACACAAAAAGAATAAAGAAATAGGTTATATTAATGAAAGAAAAAAGTAATAATTATATAACTTCGTAAATGTAGATAAAACCATTGGAAATTCAACATGAATAAATAGTTTGAAAACATAAGCAAAATATGAATAGAGGGAATTTACCTAAAGATAATAATGACCATATCCTGAAAAATGGCCCAGCCCCTCTATTTAGTGACAAAAGAAAATGATGGCTGCTAACTTCTCAGATAGCCTGCCTGATCAGGGCCAAAAACTCTGGGGTTTTCTCAGAATGGATGAGGGCTGATTCCCCTTTCTCCTGAAGGCACAGAAGCCCTGACATTCACGCCAGACATCCTTTGTCACAAGCAGTTCAGCTCCACAACTTAACTTTACCAAACTGCCAAGTTCCCATATTCATTCCTGATCTCTAGAACTGGACCATGCAGGTGAAAGCAACCATTTAACACCTCAAAAATTCCCGGTAGTTTCAGGCTATGAAATCAATAAACAAAAATTTATTGTATTTCTATGTGCAGTAACAAACTAGAAAAGAATAAAAGATAACTCTACTTAAAATAGTGTTTAAAAATTTCAAGTCCCGAGGAATCAACTTAAAAAAGAACATGAATCATGATGCCTAAAATTAAAATGTTTTTTCTTCAACCAAAAATAACAAAGGATGCAAAAGACTTATACATTGAAAGCAGAAAGACACTATTGAAAAAAATAGAAGAGGATACCAGGAAGTGGGAAACCATTCTATGCTCATGATGGAAAGAATTAATATTGTCAAAATGACCATCTTACTAAAGCATTACACATATTTAGTGTAATATCCATCAAAATACTGATGACACTTTTTTTTGATGACGGTCTTTAAGGACTTGGAAAAAAAACACTATTAACATGCTATGTCCTTTATAGCACTGTTAACAATACCCCAAAACTGAAAACAACCCTAATGTCCAAAAACAGATGAGTGATTAAAGAAATTATGGTATATATACACAGTGGAATATTACTTAACTATAAGAACAGAATAAATTGCGCCACTGAAGGGGGATGGAAGACACTAGGACATGGTAGAAAGAAAGAGAATCCTCTGGAAGAAGAGAAAAGAAAAGAATCATCTGGTAGAGGATGTGTTGGTGTAATTTTTTTTTTGCATGAAACCCTTCCAATGTCAATATTGCCAATCATAGCTTCTAAAACCAGAAAATTATATGACAATTAAAATAATTTAAAAAAACATGATATTTGCTGTTATGTGAATGGGCCTGGAGATTTCTGTGCAGAGATAAGTAAGTCAAAGTAGAGATTTTTATGTGTGAAATATAAAGAAATATAGTAAGAAAATAACAAAAGATCCAAAGCAATAGAATCTGAGATTTGGTCTACAGAAATAAGTTCCATGGAAGTGGGATGGGCATGGGTGATTGGAAAGGGGGACACTGAGACAGTGAAGAAAGGAAGTGGACACTCTAGTGAAGGTTGCTGTGTTTGAACATTGCATGCATGGAAACCCATTGTCAATAGTATAAATCATGGTGCCTAAAATTTAAAAAAAAATCACCATTATACTGAATGGCAGAAAATATTTGAATGGAATATATTTGAATGTGAGAAATATTTGCACAGAATACATCAGACAAATTACCAATATTGAAGACATATAAAGTATATAATAAAATAATAACAAAATCTCAATAACAAAAATCAATAATTACACCCCAAAATGGGAAGAGGAGATGAATAAACATGATGGTCAGTAAGTATGTGAAAAGTATTTGCCATCATTTATTATTTAGAAAGTGCAAGTGGAAAGAGTACTGAGATATTATCTCACGTGAGTGAGAATGTCACAGATCCAAAAACTGGAAACAACTAGCATTGATAGAGATGAGGTGAAAAGGAACCCTTTTGTTACTGTTGATGGTAATGTCTTCTTATTCAGTCTCTATGAAAAACAGTTTAGAGACTTCTCCAAAAAGTTAGAATAAAACTTTGGTGGAGGGGAGAAACCACCCACTTAGGCTTACTCCTGGCTTTATGCTCAGGGATCACTTTCTGACAAGGAAAATCATAGGGTGCCAAGGATTGAATCCAGTTCAGCTGAGTGCAAGGTAAGTTCCCTATCCACTGTACTATCTCTCTGCAACCATATGAATAAAATTTTTAAATGATTCAGTTACTCCATTTCTTGGCATCATTGCCAAGAACACAAAACCATAACTCTAAAAGAGATGTGTATGCCTACGTTTATTGCAGTTATAAGTATGATAGCCAAGACAACATGGGAACAACTCAAAAGTCAAATTAATGGATTTATGGAAAAAGAAGTTATGATATATATTTATAGGACATAATATATACTCGATTAGCTTTCAACTATAAAAAGATGAGATCTTGCTTACAATTTGTTTCAACTTGAATAAACCTGTACAATGGGCCAAAGACTTTGCTAAGATATGAAAAGACTTATAAAGAACAAGATAGGAGAATTGGTGAAGAGAAAAGAACAAAAATTAAGGTGATAGCCATCTCAGAATAGGGGTAAACTGTAGAAATATTTGTGTCCCATAACATTATTTACCAAAACATATTTCTAATAAAGATAAATTTTGTTAAATTTTGATAAATTTTTCACCAAATCAGGTGAACAATAAGATCTATTCCCTAAAATTAGTCAGACTCATAATGAAGATAAAAGTTATGTCATTAGCATAAAGTGCTGTGCCCATGAGGAGGTTTAATTGTGTTCTTCTCATTAACAGAAAAATCTAGAGACAAACCCTAACATCCCCTCCCCCCACACACACACGCACACTTACATGCTCTAGGTAATGCCTAGTTGATCATAGTGAGTGTAGTGTCCCATGGGAGTCCCATCTTGACGACTGAGGGAAATGTCCCAGGAGGGTTGCTGAAAGGAGGAACTCGAGTTTAATGAACTGGCTCAGTCTCTAATAAACCTTTGCAGGAAGGCAGCACAGGAGGCATCAGTGTGGACCAGGCCTACCAGGTGAGCAGAGCTATGAGTAGACTAGAACTGAGACAGCGGGGATGGGGATCCAGGAATAGAAGAAAAGCGATATGATAGGGATCTAACCTGGGTCAAGCGCATGCAAGGCAAACACCTTATCTGCTGCACTATCAATCCAGCCCCAGAAACGTCCAATTTGATCCATGTGGGTATGAGAAAAACACAACAACCTTGAAGTAAAGAAGTTAAATAAGAGATAAGCCTCTCAATTTTAGACAAAGTCATTATTCTCTTCTAGTAGGTACTAAGGAGAGATTTCTGGAACATAATTTTAAAAGTAGATTTGGAAATGTTAGTTCTTATTTAGTACTCATCATGTAGAGACTCAAGTGAAAAAAAATCTGCTATATAGATATGTTCAATGTTATTAATGAAAAATTCATGGGAAATAGAAAGCTTTTGTCTGCTGTTTTCATTCAGTATATTTGAAATTTTCTCCTCTGGACATCCTCCAGTAAACAGGGCCCAGAAGAAAGGGTCCTGTCCTAGAATCCAGAGACCTGGGTTAGCCTTGTAATTAACCCCACAGCAACTTAAAAATATTGTTCTTTCTGGGATCAGTCTCTCACCTTGAGGGATGATAAGTTAAAAAATGGAAAGTTTTACTCCCCAATTTTTACATTGGTGCAAAGATTTATGTAAAGTGAGAGAAATTAGAGGTATCTTTAGGGAAATCATGGGCACACTGCTCATGGAATCACCACTGAAGCAACTGACTCAAATCAACATGAACTTGGCTGGGACTACCTGAATATTATGCCTGTCCAAAGTGAAGGGTGAATAATATTGTCCTCAGCTCAAACTCCTTAGGTCTGAGATGCTCTCTCACTCCTTCTGATACCTCTGGAAGTTTGTTTATTTGTTTGTTCATTTTTAGGGACTACTTTCTATAGGACTGAGAGTCACTCAAACTAGACCCAGTGATATTGGGTCCATGGTCCACATGGCTTCCCAAGTCACTTCTAACCAGAAACTAAGGGAGCCTTCTCTGTAATGGGTTTTAGTAGTCAACAGAGCCCTTACGAGTGAGCTCCAACCTCAACAGGGATGCAGGCTCAGTAGAGTAACTGTAGTACTGTCTTGGATTCTCTCTTGCTGCAAAATGGGGGCAAAATCTACTGGATGAAAACTCAAACCAGGAATGACTGACTCTTCCTGCCAAAAGCATTTTAGCCTGATATGATAAACTGAAAAGAATGCCAAACCCAAAGATAGGATATTGGGACCTCCACTTAGAAGGAATTGGAAAAACCATAGCACCAAACAAGACAGAGCAAAGAATCATTATTTTTGTTAATAATTTTGATGG
Organism: Crocidura indochinensis; assembly: GCA_004027635.1. Classification (NCBI taxonomy): domain Eukaryota; kingdom Metazoa; phylum Chordata; class Mammalia; order Eulipotyphla; family Soricidae; genus Crocidura; species Crocidura indochinensis. Next base: position 14,096 of record PVKC010003029.1, on the reverse strand, counting down.
CAAATGTGTAGAAAGAATGGTATATAACTCTAAGCCTCAGAGAAATAAGCTCATGCTAGCAACATGGTGATAAAGATCTCACTTATGAAAAATGTAAAGCAAATGCTGAGAGGGAGAAGAGCTTAGGAGCCTGATTTAAGAAATCTTATTTGGGGCCAGAATGATATCATAACAGGTAGGGCATTTGCCTTGCACATGAACAATCCAGGTTTGATCCTCAGCACCCCACAAGTGATTTTGGAGTAAAGAGTAAAAAGCCAGGCATAACGCCTGACCACTGCTGAGTATGGCCTCCAGTGTAAAACAAGCAAACAAAAACAAACAAAAAAGAAATATGATTAGCACCCAACTCCCTATTGTTGCCAATGATGGCCTGACACACAGAGAAGCAGGCATTTTTCCATATCAACCAACAATGGCCATGAAATCTTTACATGAGATATTGCTGAGTGATTTTTCCCTACTGCTAGAATTTCCTCTCATGGGGTTGGCAATTTTCTCTGGCTTGCTCAATTTTTCTAGCCATTATATAACACAAGTTTTGTATATTATGCTTGATTAAAAAGGAGAGAAGGTGCTTTAAGAGCAAATGAAGATAAAACCCTCTTGGTTGTAAATAAATATTATTACACTCATTTTACAGTGCCTATTATGTGACTCTCATTCTGTTCTGGTCCTGTTTTCTAGATATGTCTAGACCCCAGATGTTCCCACTCCCATCTCTTCAGTACACGGCCTAATTTATCATGGAAATAATAGCCTGTAATGAATCCAAAGGCTCCTCGACCATCTTCTACCTGGTGGGCCTCCCCACCCTGCCTGCATCCCTCTTCCTCCCTGTCTTCTTCATATTCCTCTTCCTCTACCTACTCATCCTGGTGGGCAATGCTCTCATCCTGGTGGCAGTGGTGGCAGAGCCCAACCTTCACAAGCCCATGTACTTCTTCTTGCTCAACCTCTCAGCCTTGGACATCCTTTTTACCACGACTACTGTCCCCAAGATATTGTCCCTTCTCTTGCTTGGGGACCGTTTTATCAGTTTTCCTGCCTGCTTCTTACAGATGTACCTCTTCCACAGCTTTTCTTGCACTGAAGCCTTCATTTTGGTGGTCATGGCCTATGACCGTTATGTCGCTATTTGCCACCCTCTGCACTACCCTGTCCACATGACTCCCCAAAACAATACTGTATTGGCAGCCAGTGCCTGGCTCACAGCTCTCCTCTTGCCCATCCCTGCAGTGGTACAGACTTCAAACATGGCTTTTGACAACATCACCCACATTTATCACTGCTTCTGTGACCACTTAGCTGTGGTCCAGGCCTCCTGCTCAGACACAACACCACAGACCTTCATGGGCTTCTGTATTGCCATGACAGTGTCCTTCCTGCCCCTTCTCCTGGTGATTCTCTCTTATGCCCACATCTTGGCCTCGGTGCTTCGGATCAGCTCTCGAGAAGGACGCTCCAAAGCCTTCTCTACCTGCAGCTCCCACCTCCTGGTGGTTGGTACCTACTACACATCCATTGCCATCTCCTATGTGGTCTATAGGGCTGACCTGCCACTTGACTTTCATATCATAGGCAACGTGGTGTATGCCATTCTCACACCTGTTCTAAACCCCCTTATTTACACCCTGAGAAATAAGGATGTCAAAACAGCCATCACCAAAATGGCATGTTCATGAGATCCAGGGCATCTGGGAAACCCTGATTTATAGATTTGACTGGTTGGTTGGTTTTGTAATTGAGTTTCTGATTTTAGAATAAATTTGACTTGATCTTTCATTTATTTATATTGGTGGGGAGGGGGAAGATTAAGACCACAACTAGGATTTATTCCTTTTATGTGCTCAGTGATCACTCTTAACAATACTCAGGGCCCCATATACTATGTTAAGGATGGATCCAGTGTCAGCCGTGTGCAAGGCAAGTGATTCACCCCCTGTATTATCTGACTGGCCCTGACATTTTCTTCTAAAGGAAAAGTTAAAAAGATTCAAAATTCAATTGAATCCAGTTTAATTTAATCTATTCACAAATCAGAGAGAAAAGGAAGTAATTCAGAGAGCCAGAGTTGGAACATCAATTCTCAAAATACAGTTTCAGGCATCCTTCCATTACCATAAAGGAGTACTTCTCTTTCTTTAGTGATCAAAACTATAAAAATTTTCAAAACTAATGGAAATTTTCTATTAAAATTTTAAGCTGTTAATTTCAAATTTCACAGAGTTGACTAAAACTGTGGTTTTATTTACATTAATTTAGGCTCCTTTCCTCTGTTTTTTTTTTGTTTGTTTGTTTATCCAGTCACTGCCCAAGGTAGGTATTCTTTCTCTGAGCCATATACAAATAATAAAAATATATTCAATAATAAAAACTATATTAATAAATAATTAAAAAAAATATTGATTCTCAGAAAGTCAAGAGTTTCATTAGTAAACTTCATCTTACAAGGTATTTTGTCTTCCAAAACTCCAGCCACTCAAAGATCTCACATATTTAATTGATCTTATAATTATGGTTCTATTAGAATAGTGCTTAAAAACCAGATTCAAAGAAAAAAAGCTATAACTCCCACTGTGCTAAAATTTGCTTCCTGAAAAATCACTGCATCTACTAACAGTTCAAAACTAATCCCCCAAGGAAGTTTGTCTTTGTTATTTAGAGCTTCACAGAATTATGAAAGTTTGCTAGGTACTAGGGATGTGACCCTGTAGTGTTTCTGAATTTAAACAGCAGCATCTTCAAACCCAAACACATCAAATGTGGCCTCTCACAAACTTACCTTAAATAAGGGCATTGTCTTACTCTATCTTATGTTTGGACAAGAGTTTGCTTTCTTAAATCCTTAGGTGACACCAAAGTATTGAGTTTTCCAGTCTCAGAAATGCCATAGGATTTCACTCATCCTGAAAGGAGCTAAGTAGAGACATTTTCCCTTATCTGCAGCATGCTATGTTCAGAATCTCCACTCCTTACTAAAAATGGTCCTACATATTCTTCCTTCTGATTAAAATGACCAGCCCTATTTCAAGTTCCTTTACCTATGACAACTTTCTTCCTGAATACTATTAGTTTGTTCAAGTGTGGATATATTGAATATAAATATATTTTTATCTCTGGCTCATCACCAATATTCCCCTTTCTACTTCTAGTTCAAGTTTTCTCCAACCAAGGAACAACCTCGAGCCACTTTTCTATTGCAGGAAAATCCAGTATGGATGAAAAAATAATTTTATGATGTTATTCAACAAAGGAAAAGATTTGTTCTTGGATTGAGCTTCCAGCAATCATGGAGCTCCTGCTCCAGACAAAAGGGCTTTCTGGAACTGAATTATGTAAGGTGTCTGAGTTCACTGCTTACTGGAATTGAGTCTCATCTTATTTCTTAAAACCCTATTCAATTTGCAATGCTTCTATTCCATAGCCTTTGAAATTAACATCTAGACCTCAATAGAACCACAGAACTCAAGGTCTAAATTAATTTGTTTGATGGGGCTTGGGGAGTGCTGGGGCATAGTTGGGATGTGCTTGGGCTCTACTTGAGGCAGTGCTCAGAGGACTATATGATACCAGGAATGGAACTAGGTCAAGGTCTATGTTTAATAAGTTGCACTGCCTCTGAGTTCAATATGCTATTAAAATTTAACCTAAAGATATGACTACATTTTTTTGCACTTTACACTTCACTGCCACTCAATAAACGCTCAAAGTAACCCCCAATTCTTACAAATCTTTTTCATTCTGCTTCTATTTATTACTGTCTTCATTTCAGTTGAAAGGCTTTAGTTTCCTATGTCCCTGGAGGAGTCTCCTATTTTCTTTCTTCTTGAGTTTCCATTCTAGGTGGAACCATCAATGTTTCACAGGAAGAATCAACTGCACTGAGATAAAATTCCAGGTTGTTCTATTTTCATTCACTATTCCCTTGTGGTTCCTTCTGAACTTTCTCATGAATAGACATGAAATAACAGCAATAACAATATTACTATTTTCCTTTGAGGAGGTTAGGGGCCACTCCCAGCAGGACTCAGGGCTTAATGTTTAGAGATCAGTCCTGGAAAGTTAAGAGGGATCACATGGGTGCCAGGGATGAAACCCAGGTCAGAGACATGCAAGGCCCTACCCACAGTACATCACTCTAGCCCAATATTACTAGTAACCTAGAGTTTCACTTGTTCATTGTCAGCCTTTCTGTATTTCCGAAATTTTTTATTTTTATACATCAAAATCAAGAGAACAAAAAGTCCAAAGCATGAAAAGAAAATATTTATAAAGCATATAGCTGATAGGGATTCATTCAGAATGTATACAGAAGTCCTACAACTGAACAATAACCAACCAAACAACCTAATTCAAAAATGGGGAAAGGAAGTTAGAATAGATATTTTTCTAAATAAGGTATGCAAATGATGAATATGACACAATTATATAGATTATCAACTTCCTTTAACCATCAAGAAAATTAAAATTAAAACCACCTCACACTCATGAAAATATCTATTATAAAAAATAGTAAAATAGGGGCCCGGGAGATAGCATGGAGGTAAGGCGTTTGCCTTTCATGCAAAAGGTCATCGGTTCGAATCCCGGTGCCCCATATGGTCCCCCGTGCCTGCCAGGAGCAATTTCTGAGCATGGAGCCAGGAGTAACCCCTGAGCGCTGCCGGGTGTGACCCAAAAACCAAAAAAAAAAAAAAAAAAAAAATAGTAAAATAAAATGGACCAATCAACATATGGAAAAAGCATGTGCCTTAAGAAAATGGCACAGCCTGTATGAAAAACAATATGGTAGTTTCTTAAAAAATGCAAATTAGGGGCTGGAGAGATAGCATGGTCGGTGCTTCAAATCCTGGCATCCCATATGGTTCCCCAAGCCTGCCAGGAGTGATTTCTGAGTGTGGAGCCAGGAGGAACCCCTGAGCGCTGCTGGGTGTGACCAAAAAAAAAAAAAACAAAATAAAAAAATAATTAAAAAAATGCAAACTAGAATTGCCACTTGATTCACCAACTTCAAGTTAATATTTGAGAACAGGGTTCTAAAATACATTGTGTGCCAATGGTTATAGAAACTTTATTCACCACCCCCAAAAGGTAAATTAAAAAGCATATTTCTGTGAAAACGTATGTGTTTATGTTTGTAGAAATACTTTTAAATTACATAAAATTGTATTATACATTTAAATTTATTTCTTTAATTCTTTTCAGTTTATGGACTGGATAAATAGTATAGCGGTAGGGTGCCTGCCTTAAATACAGAACTTTGGTTCAGGCCCCCTAACCCCCACCAGGAATAATCCCTGAGTACACAGCCATTGCAGATCCAAAACAAAACAATTTTCTATTTATTTTTACCTCTTTCTATGTTGTTAATTTTAGTTCTAATTTTCATTGACTTTAACTGATGAACAATATTCCATAGCAAATTTCATCACATTTTTACTTGACTTTTCACTGTGTTCACTAAAATTGTCCAACTCTGTCACCACAATCTGTTAACATCCTTGACTGTGTTCTTTTTATGAATCTGAGGAAGATTTTTCATAGAATATATGACGAGTCAAAGAGATTAGTCACAGACTACACATGATCTGTGACTAAACAATAAATAGTTTCTCTTCATATAAAGATTCTTTATTTGTAAATTTGCTGAATCACTAACCTCAAACTTGTTACTTTCAGTATCACTTGGATGTTCTCAGAGTAGCTAGCACAAACTCACCTATGCACAGCTTACAAATGATAAACAAAGTAAGACTATATCTTCTTTTTTTTGTTATTCTGGGCTTATTCCTGGCAGTATTCAGTAGCTACTCTCAATTCAGTGCTTACGTGTTGTTCCCAGAATTTTTTAGGATACCATGTAGTGCCAGAGATCTAACCCAGGGGGCTCTTTCCTGCAAAGTACATACCTCGGGCTTTTCCACTTACACATTTAAACTATTGTCCTTGATATGGTCTATAGAGTCCTGTTTTTCACGTGTTTGTGCTGTTTTGTCTAATTATGCTATTTAAAATGGAATTTTATTCATTAAATTTTAACAGTGCTAAAGTGTCAGGGGCAGACTCAAGATGGAGTCTTTATGGCTTGTCTTCTTTTCCCACAGAATGAACTTTTCTTTTATGTGGCATGCATATGTGCCTAATCTTTTACAAGAGGCATTTGCCCAGTGCCAAAGTCACTGGAAACAGCACAGATCTACAATAGTTCTGAGATCTACAAGTTCTGAGAACTTGTGACAGTTGAATGTATCTATACAAATTAAGTATGGAAACAGCACATTGTCCTGTCAAAAGTTATGAGAAACAGATGTTGGCTACAGAATGTATGAATAGGATATACACAAATGCTCCAGGCTTGACCTGTCTAAGTTGACCTAAGTTGACCACAAAATGTTCTTGAGAAAATATCAAATTGTACCTTGTAGATGAAGTCACCTGTAATACAAAGGCTGCTCTTGTATCTTCCCTCTTCACCTCCTGCTCTGCCAGAGTATATAAACTGGTCATCTGCTTCAATAACCCTTGATCAGACTCTTTGTCTTGGGTCCTGTTTCTCTCTCCTTATTTTTCAGGTAGGAAACCCCACACGAACCCACAAATTACTGAGTCCTGCAGGTCAGGACACTAAAGTACAACCTAGAGTTCCAAAGCATAGGGGTGGTGGGTATAGTTCAGTAGTAGAGCACTGGTCTTGCATGTGTGGGGTCCTGGATTCAATCACTAAGAGTGAAAAAAATATCCATTTAGAGGTCATAAGTATAAAATGTCTGATGTGTCTTATAATGAAGATAATACAACTTGTGTTTGGCAAGTTGCATTCAAGTTGGAGTTAACTAGGAGCTCCAGCTGCTGCCTAGGAATTCAATGGTAACTCAACAATGTATATTAAATAAGATGTCTCTAAACAGAAATGCACATAAAACAAGGTTCACTCTGATAAGCAGCTGAAAATATGATCAGAGACTTGTGGGGTTGTATTTCCCCTGAAAAGTGATTTAATGTGTGGTTACTAAGTCGTGATTCTCAGTGGCCTGATAAGTATAATGAACTACAAACAAATGAGAATAGACTATATCTTGATACTGTTTCCTGGAATGAAAGTTTATAGGAAACTATTTATTCTTCCCATGCCAATAGTCTAAATAGCACCACATCCTCACCACTGTTAGGTATTATCCAATTTTGTCAATTTTTACTAGGCTTCTTAGACTTCCAAGGCACTTCTTAAGTATGTACCATTAATTGCTAATGATTCATCTCTGTAAAAGCTGTTAACAACTAATATTTTCATTTATGTGAATTGTCTATTGAGAACATTTGTTCATTTTCTTTGAGTTTCCTGATTTAACGTGCTTTCAGAACATTGCTATGCTTCTGTTGATATTAATACAGAAATAAAAGATTCAAGTTTGGAATGTACTTTTCATTAGTTCTTAATTTTCATATAGAATTTATAAAAATATTTGACCCTGTTTTACTCTCTTTTTTTCTTATGAATACATATTTGTAGATCATATGGAGCTTCTTCCCATTTAAGATGTAAGATAGGAAGTAATTTGTTTTATATTGATTTGTATTGGGCTCCACTTTCCCCTCAAATCTGCCTTAAAAATAAAACTATCCTTGTGGAGCTGGAGCAATAATAGTGTTTGCCTTAAAAACAGCTGACTCAGGTTCAATCTCCAGCATACCATATGGTCCCCAAAGCCCACCAGGAGCAATTCCTGAGTGCAAAGCTAGGAGTAACTCCTGAATACTTCTGGTGTGGTCCCACAATAAATAAAAAAATGCCCACCTTTTTCCATGTTTTATGGTACCACCTTTCATCAATTTCAAATTCCATTGTTCTTTGTTGTGGGGTCACACTCAATACACTCAGTATGCTCAGGGATTACTCCTGTCTTGGTGCTCATGGAACATTCTTGGTGGATTTATGGAATCATATGTGATGCCAGGCATCAAACCTGGGTCAGTCAAAGGCAAGAGAATGGCATCTTCCCTGATGCTTTATTTCTCCAGCCCAGACTATTTATAAGATATTATTCTGCTATTAATTTATCTATTACTAAATCAGTATCATTTTATATTCTAATTTTGTGGTATTTTATTACTATAGCTTTGTGGAATTTTCTTACCTGATTTGGAAAGACCTTTCTCACTTTTTCTGTTTTTTATATTTTTTACTTACCTGCTTCTTTGCTTCTTTTATTTCTTCATTAGAATAATTTTTTTCTTTTTTCTTTTTGTCTTTAGGTCCAGCAATCTCAGGAACATCTCCAGTGATCTTAGGGGCCCATATGGGATGCCAGAGAGCAAACCCATGTCAAATGTCAACCTCATGCAAGGCAAATGCTCTCCCTGCTGTACAATGGCTTCAGTCCCTAGAATTTTTCCTTTAAATATGTCTATAAAGCCAGGAAGATGGTTCATAGGGATGGAGAACATGCTTTACATATGAGAATCCCCAGTTTCATCCCCAGTACCACATGGTCTCCAAAGCAACACCAGGAAGAGTCTCAAAGCACAGAGCAGGGAGTAGTTTATGAGCCTCACCATATGTGATCACAAAGGGAAATAAATTTATTTAAATAGCCCTAAATTTTTAGGACTAATATTTGACACTGGATTCTAATTGTTATACTAGGAAGATGACATTGAACTATAATTAAGATACTACTTCTTTTTATATTTTTCATTGGACACCAAGCCAAGTGAGATTGGGTCCTGGCTCTGCTTTTATCATAGCTGTTCACCCATCAATTCTCATTGGGTCTGACTCACAGGAGAGACACCAGTATATCAGTTCTTGCACTGTGTCACTCATGATCCCCAGAGCAACAACTAGGAACAATCTATAAATCTGATGTAATTCCTATCAAAACTCTACTGCTTTTATTCCCCACAATGAAAAAATTTAAATACAATTATAAGGAACCTTGAATAAGAAAAACAAACCTGAAAATAAAAGTTGAAGATTTCACAATACATGATTTAAAAAGCCTACTACAATACTTAATGTGGCAAGGGAGATACCATAATCACCAAAACCTACTACAAAACTATAGAAATCAAAAAAGTGTGATATTGGGAAAGGATAAATATAAAACTTGGGTACCTCATAAGCTTTGATCAAGGGCCCAGGGAGATTCTTGGTCAACCAAACCAGTGTTTCTAAGTAAGGACTTGTGAAGATAGTGCTGCTTGGGATCTGCCATGCCAGGGATTACCCAGGCAATAATGGTGATATTTCTGGACCTCCAGAAATGTTTGAGGATCATTTGGTATGAGGAAATAAACTAGGTTGGCTACATAGAAACATGTGTCTTAATATCTATGTTATTTTTCCAGCCCCTAGACATATAGCATAATGAAATAGAATTTAGATCATAGATATTATTATTTTTTTTGTGTGTGTGGTTTTTGGGTCACACCCGGCAGTGCTCAGGGGTTACTCCTGGCTCCATGCTCAGAAATTGCTCCTGGCAGGCACGGGGGACCATATGGGGCACTGGGATTCGAACCAATGACCTTTTGCCTGAAAGGCAAATGCCTTACCTCCATGCTATCTCCCGGGCCTCCGATCATAGATATTAACCTAGATATGGACAAGGGCATCAAAGGGTGAACTTCCTTTTGAGGACAGTGTCACACTTTGTGGTGCTCAAGGCTTACTCCTGGGTCTGTGCTCAAAGATCACTCCTAACAGGCTCAGAGTACTTGCACTGGGGTTCTGGGAATGAACCTGGCCTATGTACCATAACTCTGGCTCTGCCAAGACCTTTTAATGAAGAAAAATAGCCTCCTCAACAACAACAGATGAGTGACTAAAGAAACTGTGGAACATCTACACAATGGATTCTTATGCAGCTGTTAGGAAAAATGAAGTCATGAAATTTGCCTATACTATACATGGATAGACATGAAAATTATTGTGCTGTGTAAAATGAGTCAGAGGGAGATAAATAGACACAGAATAGTCTCACTCATTTGTGGGATTTACGAAACATAAAGGACAGTATGATAACAATACACAGAGACAAGAGAGATGAGGGCTGAAAGGACCAGTTCATGACATGAAGCTTACCACAAAAAGCAGTGAGTGCAGTTAGTGAAATATCTGCACCAACTACTACCGCGACAATGATAGAGAGAAATAGAATGCCTGTCCTGAAGATAGGCAGGGGTGCGGGAGGAGGGAAATGGAGAATATTGGTGGCAGGAAAGCTACATTGGTGAATGGGTGGGTATTCGATGTGTGAAACACAACTATAAACATTTTTGTAACCATGGTGCTTAAATAAAAAATTATTTTTTGAAAGAAATAGTGATAGAATAACTGAATAACCACTTGCAAAAGGGTGAAATTGGGCATTTACATCATACTACATGCAAAAGTAAAAGTAAAATATCTCAAATACATGTAGCAGTTTAAACTCTTAAAAGAAAGTATAAGGGTAAAGTTTCATGAACTTTAATTTGGCCATGTTTTCTTTCCTTTGGGGGGGGGGCACGCCCTGTGACACTCAAGGGTTACTCCTGGCTCTGTGCTCAGAAATTACTCCTGGCTTGGGGGACCATATGGAATGCTGGGAATTGAGCCCAGGGCAGTCTCATGCAAGGCAAATGTTCTCCTCGCTGTGCTATCACTCTAGTACTATTGGCCATGTTTTCTTACATATGAGATACAAAAAGCAAAAAACAATAAATATTATTTTGATTTTATCAAATTTATTATGTGCTTCAAGAAACATTAAGAAAGTAAAAGACAACTTGCCAAATGGAAAAAATATTTCCAATTTATATATCTTGTAAATGACTAGCATCTTCTGACAAGTAAAAAGCAGAAGACAAATAACCCAATTATAAAATAGGGCAAAGGATTTAAATAGACACTTCTCCAGAGATGATATACTAGCGAATAATAAGCACATGAATAAAAGCTCGGCAGCATTAATCATTACAAAAATGTAAATCAATGAAAAAAAAACACTTTATACTCACAGAAAAGGGCACAATTCTAGAAAAAAAAAACTAGGTAAAGCATGTGTTGGTGATAATAAAAAAAAACAGAAATCCTTGAGTAATACAGATGACAATGTAAAAGAAGTAGCTGCTACAAGAAAACAATTGAGTTCATGGCAAATTCACATAAAATTAAACTATGATGAGATAGAGACAGAGTCAAGATGGTGGAGAAGAGAAGATACAGTCTGAGTGCTGCTTTGGCAAGAAGACAATGATGCCTAAAAACTTGAATGGTAGGGTTGGAGAGATAGTACAAGGGTTAAGGTACGTGCCTTGCATGTAGTGAACTCTGTTAGCTCTCTAGCATTACATGGTCCCCTAAGCATCTTTAGTACAGCACTGGAGTCTACTGAGCACTGCTGGGTATGACCTGAAGTCCTCCAGTACCTTCATGGTGGCCCAGGTAATTGCTGGTGTGGCAGAATCTAAGCAACTGCTCACCCTCGGGCATTCATAATGGATCTCCAGCCCAGATGGCTGAGAATAACTTGAAGGGACCTCCAGATATCTTGAGCACTGTTTTCAAACACTCTACCCCACCCCAAATATAAGTACAGAAAGGAATGCTGTTTCCCATGAAGGGTCTCTCTGAGAAATTTTATTGGAGGAAACAGTCTCGTTCTTTGTTTATTCTTGGGCCACAATGCTCAGGGCTGTCCTGACTCAATACTCAAGAAACATTTCTGGCAAGCTTGAAGGACCATATAGAATGCCAGAGATCAAATCTGGGTCCTTCAGATGCAAGGCAAACATCCTGCTTGCTTTTCTGGCTCCACTGCCCAAAATTCAGTTGTACAGTACCCAGAACTACAAATAAATTCAGAGCTAAGGAATGTTTTCTCTGAGTGGGAGAGAGGAGATGTAGAGACTAAACCAGAAAAGGAAGCTGCAAGATGCTACCAGACATAGCACACCAAACTAGAGTGGGAGAGTACTGAGCACAAAGAACTTGCAGGACATGAGCTTTATACCAATTTAAAGCATCTAAGGTCTTACTGAACCAAACATTGGGCTGCTGCTCAGAACTGAACCAGAGCAGTTGCTACAATTACAGCGATTACGGACGGAAACAGTCTAGGTTGGGTTGAGTCTTAGTTCTGCCCAGAGCTGACATGTACCTTCTCCATCTGTTAAGGTCCTGCTGATAGCTTGTGATGCTTCACATAATTCAGTTGTACACTTGTATATGGTCTTTGAATATGTTAAACCCAACGAAGAGTGCAGGCACACCTGGTTTGACCTGGGAGAGCCATTCTCCAGGTCTGTTTCACTGGCAAGGCCACAGCTTCAGTTTCACCTCAAAGTTATTCCCTCAGCCCTGCACAAGGAGGGTTCAATAAAAGTTCCAGTGTCCTCCACGAAATCTGACAGACTTGTAGCTGGAGCTGATTCAGAGTTAAGGAAAACTTTCTCATTGTGGGCACAGCAGACTTTATCCTAACCTAAAAGCAGAGAACTGTGAATGTAAAGATTCCAGACTTTCTGTGTCACGAGAGACTGGGAAGGCTTTGCCCAGCACAGATAGGCTGCAGTTTTATCTAAGCCACAGCTAGGAAGTGCCATTCCTGAGGATGCATCTAAGAGTTGCCATCCCAGTGGCTGAAGTAAATAGTGGACAGTGGGTCTGGAGTGGTAATACAGCAGGTAGAGTGCTTGCCTTGCACATGCCAACCCATGTTTCGTCCCAGCATTCCATATGGTCCACTGAGCTTGCCAGGAGCAATTTATGAGCACAGAGCCAGGAGTAAACCCCCAAGATGGCCTGGTGTGACCCCCAAACAAACAAAAAAAAGTAGCAGATATTGCAAAGATAATCTCCACCCATCAGAAAATGATTTGGAGCAGTAATCCCCAACTGGTATTGTAAAATGCTGGTATCTCCCCATAGATATGAAGGTCAAGCTGGTATTACAATACAAAAATAATCCCATGGCAATAATAGCTCATTAGCTACATATGACTACAGTATCCAGAACTATGGATTATGATGGCACATCAACTGTCAGACACAGCAATTGTGAGCCCTATGCCAGAGTCCTGGCATGCTAGATTTGGGTGGCAAAGCAACTATAGGATTTGGTGCCAAAATTATTTTCTGTAATTCAAGTGTCACTTGAATTACAGAGACATACTGCAGTTTGATCTCACAAGCATTTAAGCAGAGCATTATAAGTATCTATTGATGACAGAAATCATTAGAATCATCTGTTCAACCAGAGGTACAACCTGGTTGCCAACAGTTAGAACTTGAAGCTTTGAAGCTTCATACTTAGCTCCAACAAAGTACCTGGAATCATGAAAAAAAAAAAAAAGAAAGAATTCAACCGTATCACCAGATGGAGACAGAAGTCTGGGAAATTTTTCTGCTACATCACTACATTCTACCCTGCCCAAGGATGACTTTAGAGTAATAGACCTCTTGCTGTTCACTGAACTGAGGAAATCACTGGAAGAGAGCATCAATAAAGTTGAATGAAAAATTGACAGAAAAAATTAAAGAACTCATTCAAAAAGAAATGAATGAGATACAGGATATGATAGCAGAATTCAGCACAGAATGAAGGAATCCATAAAACTGAATCAATGACCTTGAAGACAAGGCACACAACATAATTAGTTTAAAGAAGAAGTAATAGAAAAGAGATATTTTTAAATGAAGAAATTTTAAGATATATAACAAAGGAAAATAAAACCTTCGAATCAGGGGAGAATGAATGGGAGAAAAGTTAATAGTTGAGCATCTACCTAAGAGTTATGATGGGGACTTGTACACTGACCCAGGAGGCCCAAAGAGTGTCTTACAAAATAAAGTCAGGAAAAACAACACCTAGACACTTTGTAATGCATATAACAAGAACCACACACAGAGAGATTTCTTATAGGAGTAAGAGTGAAACACAGTCTTGTAAAAATGGGAAACATCATAATTTGACAGCAGATCTATCAACTGAAACTATGAACAAGAAGAAAATGGAATGATTACTCAAAATACTGAGTACACTTCCAATCAAGAATCCTCTACCCTACAAGGTTATCTCTCAGATATAGAGAATGATTTAAAAAAAAAA
>PVKC010003028.1:0-40630 GCA_004027635.1 Crocidura indochinensis | reverse complement strand
CATATATATAGGGATGGGAAATATGAAAAACAAATAGTTATACTTGCTTGATCAGGAACTGTATAAAGAAGAAATAGTATTCAAAATTTAAAGTATATTTCTAAATAAAATGGCAGGGAAAATAATGATTACTTTCTTCCAAGATCTATAATTCTTTAAGTTTTAGTACAATTCAGTTAATAAAGAACTGTATAATATTAAATAAATTAATTATTTTAGCCTTATACTTTGTAGGAAATAAAAAGATGTGACATATTCTACTGGAATTTTGGGAAATTTCTAGTGAGTTCTTTCTACAAAAAAACAATATAAGAAGTGAACATTCAGTAAATTGATAATTGTCATACACAAATACTTCAAAACATTTTCCTATAAATATTCCAAATCATACCCTAGTAATTAACAAGTAAAACCAACAAGAAGGGGCCAGAGCAGAGTTGCGGAGCTGTAAGGCGTCTGCCTTGCCAGCACTAGCCTAGGGCAGACCACGGTTTGATCCCCCGGCGTCCCATATAGTCCCGCAAACCAGGAGCGATTTTTGAGTTCATAGTGAGAAGTAACCCCTGAGCATCACCAGGTATAACCCCCCCCCAAAAACAAAAACAAAATAAAACAAAACAACAAAACAACAGTAAGGTGATTATGTTTGTTAATTAATTTTAAAAAAAAGCCTACTTACAGTATTAAAAATGAAAGGCACTAAACCTAGTTACCTTCCCAGCTTATAGTTTTAGATACCCCCAGCAGCGCTCAAGATTACTCCTGGCTCTGCACTCTGGAATTATTCCTGACAGTGCTTGGAGGACTATATGAGATACTGGGTATCAAAGTCCTGTTTTGCTGCATGCAAGGCAAATGTAATATCTCTTTAGTTCTTCCTTCCAAATTAATATAGGGGATTTTGTTTGTTTGTTTGTTTGTTTTTTGTTTTCTGGCCACACCAGGCGACGCTCAGGGTTTACTCCTGGTCACACGCTCAGAAATCGCCCCTGGCCTGAGAGACCAATTGGGCTCAGGGGATATTCAACTGAGGTTAGTCCTAGCAAGGCAGATACCTTACCACTTGCGCCACAGCTCTGGCCCCAGGGTGGGGGATATTTTTAAATCAATAACAGAGACTAGGGCTTGGAAGAGATACCTTAAATCGTTTTCTGTTCATTACCTTTATATCTGTGATACACACCATTTTGTGTGTAAGGGGGAAGGATAGGGGCTTTCCAAGGCTTATTCCTGGCTCTGCATTCATGGATTACCCTGAAACTTATGAATCTATAGGAGTACAAGAACCAGCGTCAGATGCAAGCAAGCCAATTGCCTTATTCTCTGTTATCTCTCCAGCCAGGGTCAGTTATCTTTATAATATTATTATGCTAAATATAATTATATAGCTCAAAGATAAAAACTGTTATAAAAATCCCTCTAGAAATGTAATTATATTTGTCTGCTTTTTCTGCTAATTATTATTCTATCATAGAAAGGAAAAATGTTAATTTTAAATAAGTGTTGGATAAAGATTTATACAAGTTAAAGGGGATGAGACAATTCCCCCTTGAGAGAAATCAGTGAAAGGTGATGGCTTATTTTCCTGTGTCCTTGAGCTAATGAGTTTAGAAGTGACAGCATAATTTGAAGATAGGCACAGGTGGAAGGAGATTTGATGGGTGAACTGAAAGACAAGATGGTACTTTGCAAAATTGCCTCATAGAGTTTTACAGAAACTCAATAACAAATGAGGGTGGATTACATGTTTTTACTTATAATCATCTTATAGTATATACATGTTATCCTATATATGCCTGTTACAGTGGCTCCCATGATTCTTATATAATAATATCCAAAAAGACAAACATGTTTTTAATCTTCAGAGATTTATTTATGATTATGTTGTTAGTTAATACAGACCTTATATTAGAATATACAAGAATGCTATACTAAAGAAAAAGTATTAGATAACTAGACAATTTTGAATAATACGTCCCACTTGGCTTTCATGCGACAGTCATCTCAGTGGTTCACTTTTTAAAGGAAAATATGGGGACCAAATATATGGTTTGTTGCATAACTTTTGTTTTGTATAGAAATGGTTTTCAACAATAAGTGTGATTTGTGTACCATAACCAAATATGCAACCCCCAGAACACCAATAATGACAGGCTCAGTTATGACAATAATAAAAGTAAGGAAGAGAAAAAACAAATTACCACAGTTTTAAAATTCTTTTAAATACAGGAACTTTAAAGCTGTATAAATTATGTATATTTACATCAATTTATTAAACAAAAATTATGTTTATATTCACATATTCAATATCCAGGTGAGGAAGTAATATTTCCATCACATCTGAAATATCCTTTTGTCTTTTCACCTAACTGACCAGTTTTGCTTCTTAAACATGTTTCTTTCTTCAGCTGTTCCCAAACAGAAATCAGATATTCTACTTTCTTAATAACAATATTCTTGCTTTACTTTATATATTTTATGACTTTCACATCTCTATACAATATTGTTTAGTTCTGCCAAATTTGAGCTTTTTATAAATGGAACCACACAGCATGCATTCTATGTCTTGATGCAATAATTCAACACTGTCTGCATGAGTCATTTATTTTGCTGTATGCTGTTTGTAGTTTATGTTCTTTGTCATGCTGCACAGTACTCTACTGCATGAATGTCATAATCTATCCTTTGGACATTTTTTTTCAATGGGGGTTATTAGGAACTCTACTGCAATGATCATTATTCTTCTGTTTGCTTTAAAGCCTATGGTGCTTGTCAATGTCTATTTATATCAAGATACTGTGCACTGTGATTAAAAAGGTGAATTTAGTCAGAAGACACATTTGTTAGTATAAATATTATCACTCAAATCTAATTGAAGTTATGGAGACATGTTAGATTACTATGGTCTGTTTACTAGAAATGTCCATCTTGCTTTTTAGAAGAAATTAATTAACTGTGCTAGACATTTGAAATAGATAATAAGAAGAGCAGGGAGAGAATAAGTAGTTCAAGAATGAATTTTGAGATAAATATATATTAAGATGTGGTACCTTTTTCTGATACATCTTTATGTAGCAACTTAAAAACGTGTATATTAACTGAACTAAGAAATAAGTTATTGAATAAATATTTATTTATATGTCTCATTTTCTCAACATTATCTTGCTCTCATTTATTTTCTTTTTTGCTATCACTGGTGAATATGGTCGAATTCTTTTTGTTGGACTGACATTTTTGGACTTGCTGCCAATTCATTTCAAAGAATTTAATGACATTTATTACTACAAACTTATTTTATCCAGGAAATAATTAATTGGGTTTCCAGTCCACTCTTGTACTGGTAGATTGGAATTTACTATCTTTAAAGTGCAGTTGCTTCAGAAATTTAATTTTATCTATTTCATGTTCATTCTGCTAGCTGAAGTTCTAAAACATGATCCATATCCAATTAAACTGAACTTGATTCCATTGGTAGAGAAAGTTTTACTACCACATTGATGAAGATATAAAAAGAACAGAGAATTTTTACTAACTTATATTTTATTACCTCTGAAAAAAAATGAGTAAAATTTTATTTGTAAAATCTCCAAAGACCATGGGTATGTAAGCCACAAACTCTGCCTAAATTATTTTATAATTTCAGTTTTGATCAATTTCAAGTTAAAACATAAGAATGCACATAATATATGTGATGTAATGGTTTGGAAAAACTTTCTTAAATTCATAGCTCTCAAAGTGAGGTCAGCAGCATCATCAGCACCTGGAAATTCGTTAGGAATATTTTTCTCTAGTTAAGTTGCTAATTAGGAAAGATGCTTTACTTCCTGAATCATAAATTGTTAGAGTGGGCCAAATAATTCATATTCTGGAAATCTTTCAGATAGTTCAGATAAATGCTAAAATGTGAATACCACCAACATCATTAATTATATGTGAACTTTAAACAAATTCTTTATTTCTCCCTTAATAAGAGGAGCAAAACCCTTGACCAATAAAATCAAGCTGATTTAAAATCAACTATTTGTACCAACTTGCCAAGCATAAAAATAAGCAATCTTGAAAATTGATCTTTCAGTCATTTTATGAGTTACCTTAAATGATACTATGTTATAGAGATAATCCATATATATATATAAGTCAAATATTTCTTAGCAAAATCTTAGTATCAGATTTGCTTCATATAACTAAACGTGGTTATGGTATGAGGGGTGGGAAAATTGCGACTTTAAATTTTTTTGAAAGTGAAATGACCAATTTTAAACCAAATTCAAAATTAATCCAGGACATTTCTGGTACCTTTTGTCTATGTTAACTTTCTCAAGTGAAAGCATATCATAGATAATACAATGGATAGGTCACTTGCCTTGCATGTGGCCCACACAAGTTCTGTCTCTGGCATTGCATATGGTCTCTTGAGCATATGGACGAATTCTTGAGTACAGAGCCATGCATATTGTATGTGGCCAAAGAACAAAGAAGGATCATGAATGAAAATGGTGTAAGACACATTTTTTGAATGTTTGAAAGAAACCATTTTTGAATTCTTTGTTGTATGGCAATTTCTATAAATAAATGATACACTATATAAGCATTTGATCACAGATTCATTTGCACATTATCAACAAGTTAAATCATTAATGATATACCACCTATTGAATGATGGCATATATTCAGTGACAGTTGCATCAGCCAGATATTAATATTATAAAATCAGGAAACTGTATAGTTGCTTGCTTAGAATATCTAACATTATCAGCATTCATCTTTTCATTAAAAATTTTAAGTAATCATAACTACTTAAATAAGCATCAGTTTACTAAAAATACATAGCAATATGAAAAAGGAGGCAAAAGGGAAGAAGAAAATGAAGGATATAAGGAAGAAAATGTAGGAGAAAATGACAAATTATTATTATATAATAATTATAATTAATAACTATTATATATATTCTCATGTACCACTTTAATAAGGAGATTTTGTGAATGTCATTGTGTATTTTTTCAAATTCATGGACTGAAGTAATATTCTGGTCAGGAGATTTCATTAGCTTCCAGTGGGTAATATCACACACATTGTTCTGCTATACTGAGCAGGCATAAGTGACTTATTACATAGAGAAGTGCTCAGACAGTATCTATTGACAAAAGTAACAAGATAAATACATATGGAATGAATATTAATCACTCCAAGATATTCAGACTCAAATGTGCAGAACGGATATTACAATAGGATTTTAGGTGTTATTAAATAAAGGAAATGGAAAAGAGAAATTATAGAGGATTATTCTGTTGAGTCCTGCTAGTCATTTGAGTCCTTAAAAGTGAGGATTCCCTCAAGAGTTGGTCAGAGGGAGATGTAATTTTAAGACCTGATCAATAACAACTGTTTCTAAGGATGAAAAAGGGCACAAATTGAGAATGCAAATAAGGAAAGAGACACCTGCATTTTGTTCAGTTCTCTGGTGGCTACTCCCTTGGACTTAACATGTTTGCTGTATACAAAGGCAGCTCCTTACTAGCTATGTTATATCTCTGATCCAAGTTCTTGGTAATTTATAAAAACAGCAATATAATACTAATATGATATAGTCTATTTGATATAAAACTTTTTGATGTAGTAGAGAACTGTTTCAGAAGGAGGAGTCATGTAAAATTGACTTAGAATGATAATTTATTTTTCATGAAATATTTAATATTTAATAGTATATTACTTTAAAGTATAGGAAACCTGAGGCTAAAAAACAACACATTTTTAAGGTAAAAGAGAAAAGAGCTTATTATTAGTACAATTAATAGATTAACGAGAAGGCTATACTTTCTGTAGAAATATATTCTGAAATGTTCTAACAAATATCATTTTCCACATTTAAGAAAAATGAAGAAAAAATAAGAAATGTCATATGGACACCTTTTTGTTTGGGAGCCCCATCCAGCATTGCTCAGGGGTTACTTTTGTTTCTGTGCTGAGAAGTCACAACTGGATGGTTCGAGGGACCGTTTGAGATGCTGAAATTGAAAATGGGTCAGACATTCCCAGGGCAAATGTGCTACCCTTTGTACTGTTGCTACAGTCCATCAAACACTTTATTTTCTTTTGTTTTTCTTTTTTTTACAAATGAATAATTGAAATCTTGGTTATGAGGGTTGTAGCACTGCATTACTTATTTTTCCTTAATTTCTACAAAAAGTAGTATCTTTTCAATTATGAGAATTTTTGAAACACAAATTGTGTTTACTAATTAATAGTATACTTTTAGTTTTCTATGCACAACATATGACATATGTTGTATACACTGTCTAGAAGAATATTATAAGTAGAGCTTTTCCATAATGATTTCTTTAAGACTTATAGCATAGTACTGTGTATAGTATGCTTACCTTGTGTCCAGCATACCTGGGTTCAATTCCTGACACTACCTATGGTCCCTAGAGCTCTTTCAGAAGTGATCCCTGAGCACAAAGAGAAATAAGTCCTAAGTACTTTTAGGTATGTGGCTCCCAAACAAAAACAAAACAAAGTAAAAGTTTGCCTTAGTTCTACATCCAAGACTCCCTGCCCTACTTTGGAAAGAGCACCCTTCACCTTCCTACATCTGCACACACAAGACAGCTATCATAATTTTCTGCTGGATAAATGCCTATTAATAGAAAGCTGACACTGCTGCAATTAAAAACAAATTCAGGTCAGGGATTAATTTCACAGAACCTACAGTCATGTCAGCTAAACATGATCTATTTGAGGTAGGTAAAAACTGTGCAATAGCTATGCTTGCTGTTCAAACTAAAATAAATGTGTCCTTTTTCTATTCACATGGAACTTTCATGTAGGTATTTCCAAGTATAAATACATGAAATTTCTGAAGATATTAAGTTTTGTTCATAATATTTGTCTATAAATATTTTTAAATAAAACCAATTAAAGAACAGGTGATCTAGAAGATATATGACAGATGAGGTTAATTAAAATTGAGGTAATAACTATTATAAAATAATTACTTGGAGTTATATTAACATAAATTCATATTTTCCAAAAATTACCTGAAAACAGAATGCAAATTGAAGGGTAGAATGCATAGTTTTTGTTTAATATATAAAGAAAATTTTCTTGAGAAACAAGTTGTAGAAAGCTGTGTCATACAATTTCGTGAATTTCTGTGGTAAAATATATATAATGAATGTAAAGTATACATATATTCTTTACGATGTAAGAATAAAATAGAATTTAAACAGTTTATTTTAATAATGTGTGGGTAATATCTTCCAGCATGTGAAACATTGAAAATTAAGAAATAATAGACAGGGGCCCGGGAGATAGCATGGAGGTAAGGCGTTTGCCTTTCATGCAAAAGGTCATCGGTTCAAATCCCGGTGCCCCATATGGTCCCCTGTGCCTGCCAGGAGCAATTTCTGAGCATGGAGCCAGGAGTAACTCCTGAGCACTGCCGGGTGTGACCCAAAAACCACACACACAAAAAAAAGAAATAATAGACTAATAGACATATTAATAAGTTATGAAAGTTATATAATACTGTTGTAAGAGCAATTTCAAACATGTAGTATTTCAAGAATATTAGTAGCTAAGATTGTAAACAGCCATAGTTGCTAGTCAAAAACAGTCAAATTACCTAATTACAAATTTATTTTAATGTAAATAGGTTCTTTAATGTTATTAAAAATTACTTGATTTATCGCCTTAGAAGCATTTGTATGTTCTTTGAAGTGAGGAGTTCTATATATCTACACTAATGTCTCTTGGATTTCTATGCATATAATAATTAATTGAAAAATTGAGGGGCCGAAGCAGTAGCACAGAGCAGTAAGGCATCTGTCTTGTGGGCGCTAGCCGAGAAAGGACCATGGTTTGACCCCCCGGAGTCCCATATGGTCCCCCAAGCCAGGAGCGATTTCTGAGCTCATAGCCAAGAGCATCACCGGGTGTGGGCCCCCAAACCCCCACAAAGAAAAACATAAAAAAGAAAATTTGATGAAAGGCAGTCTGTAAGGTATGGGGTGGGACTGAGGCATTGCTTTTCTAATAAATAAACGCATAATAAAGATACTGCTACTTCACGGTTAATACACTAGTGAAAAAGACCCTAAAACATTTTGAACAGAGATTAGGAAACAGATGTCATTGATGTTTTTGTTTCTGTTATCTTAACTAAAAATTAATAAATGAAAGCATATTCTTAGAGGATCAAAAGGAAAAGATATTTTAGGGTTGTTTATAAGCTATGCAAAATGAAGATGAGGTATTTTTATCTACTCTGGATAACCCAGTAGTCTTTTATAAAAGCTAATCCATTTCTTTCTCCACTTCACATCTCTAAATGTTTTATTTAGATAAAAATATCTTGCTTCAGGGGCCAGAGCAGTAAGCCTTTCAAACGCTAGCCTAGGACAGATGGCGGTTTGATCCCACAGCTTCCCATGTGGTTCCCCAAGCCAGGAGTGATTTCTGAGAGCATAGCCAGAAGTAACTTCTGAGCGTCAACGGGTGTGCCCCCCAATATACATATTGCTTCACTAAATTAATTTAAAAAATGAGTGATTACAAGCTTTTAAAAATTATTTTACTTTTATTTTTTGTTTTGGTTTCTACACTTGGTGGTTCAACAATTACTCCTGGTTCTGTTTGGGGATCACTTCTGGTAAGTCTCAGGAACCAGATGGATGCCAGAGACCAAACTCAACAGTCATAGACTAAACATATGCCTTAACAATTGTTCTATATCTTTGGCTTAGTATCAGCCATTTTAGGGAAAAAAAAGTTATTGTACTAGGTTGCTGGTCTACCACCCAACTCACACATTTTATATTAATATATGAAACAATTGAATCCTGGAAAATGTTTAACATTATCTTTTAATTTTTTATTTAAATGTTAATTTGCTAAGTTATTAAAAGTTTAATTTTAGACAACAATATTTCAGCACCAATCCCAATTGACAGTGTCAATCTCAGTCCACCAATGTTCCCAGAGCTTATTCCATACCACCACCACCCCCAGCCTGCCATTTTAACAAGAAACGTTTTAAGTTTAATAGTTCAAGTTTGAACTTCATAAGTTAAGTGTTGTTGACTCTCTGATTTGAAATTTTGTTCTGTCCTTCCTTAACAACACAAATATACCTGAATCCCCTTGATTCCTGTCCCCTTTTTTTCACACCTGTCTATCTACTTCCACTCAATTTCTTTTCTTCTCCCTATCATACTATGGGTCCAAGAGGTTTCTTGGCATTCCCATTTCCCATTTGCATTTCCTTATGCAATTATACTAAATACTACACATTAAAACTTTTAATAAAACAGTCCTTTGCTTTTTGAAACTTGTATTTAAAAAAAAAGATAACAATTCTAAGAACTTTAGTTTAGCATTTGTTTAAAAATAAAATAATTAATTATCAATTTATATTTTTGCTAAATATCATAAGTATAGGTATTTGATTTCATACTTTCAAAATGATCTCTTTATTAAGGACCTCAAACTATATTTATGCTTAACTTATAAATTTTAAACAAGAGAAATTAATGAAAAGATAGTATAAAGTTTAAGATGCTTTCAGAGTATACTACTGGAGCAGATTTGTTCCCTGTATAGTCCCCTGAGATCTTCCAGGAGTGATCCCTGAACACAAATTGAGTAGTATATACTGAGCACTTCTGGGTATGAATCAAATTCCAACAATTTAAAACAAATCCCCCCAAAATGCTAAACTTAAAAGTGAAACAATTGACCAGAATTTAAAAGACAATGTTGATGATATTAACTAATTAGTGCTGAAAAAAAGAGTATATCCTTAATATGATTAATTTTGAATTCTATGTAATAATTAGGCAAAATTAAAAGTGAAATAATATATTTAAATACATATATTTATTAAAATTCATTCTGTTAAGTTTTTTCACTAGCATTATATGATATCCCTGAAATAAATATAGGTTACGATATTTTTCAGTAAGTAGTATTTTCTGTTGATTATAGCATTAGTCATTTCTTTAAGCATATTAGTACAACATGTGAGCCTTTGATGTCTTCTGTGAATGACATTTCTAATACTTTTGTAGGAGAAATAATGCAGTTTTCTTTCATATTAGACAAGATTAAGCTAGGTAACACTTTTTTTTTTTTTTTTTTTTGGTTTTTGGGTCACACCCGGCAGTGCTCAGGGGTTACTCCTGGCTCCATGCTCAGAAATTGCTCCTGGCAGGCACAGGGGACCATATGGGGCACCGGGATTCGAACCGATGACCTTTTGCATGAAAGGCAAGCACCTTACCTCCATGCTATCTCCCGGGCCCCTAGGTAACACTTTTCGTTGTTATTCTTTGCATCTAATTTTAACTTTAGGTTTTATTCAGTTATTGCCTTTATCTATAAAAAATATGATAATAAAATACGCAGAATGTAGGAAAGTAGAGTTGATCAATTTCCATGCCATTTTAAGCAATTTCTTGTTAACATATCAATGTTACTCATGTTATAGAACTATGTACCTGAATAATAGTTCTAGTCTTCTGTCACTGAACAAAATTATGCTTATACTGAAAGAAAAAAAATGAAAGTAAATATCTATCTTGTACTTCAATATTTCATTCAGGACACTCAACATTACTTTTTTTCTTAGAAATCTATTAATGTATAACAACACTTATATAAAGATATTATTATCTAAATCTCCTTTACTAAAATTTAATATGTTTTCTTCTTAGTTTTCTTTATAGTCACTCTTTGTATTCTAGACCACTGAGAAAGCAGTAAGCGCCAACAAAAAAATCTGTATTATATATTATGTATAAGTTTGTAAGCATATTATTTATTAGTATTTATGAACATTATTATAATACTACCAAACAATTTCTGATTTTAATATTAGAAACCAGTATTATATAATTCAAATATTTTGAAAATGTTAGAAACAATATTTCAAACATTTATAAATATGCAGAATAAAAGCATTGACTGATCAAAAGACATTCACTGAACCAATCAGAAAAAAATGCTAGTGACTGGAGAAATAGCACAACAGCAGGACATTTGCCTTGCAGGCGGTCAACCCTGAACAGACCTGGGTATTATTGCTGGGATCCATATGGTCCACTGCTGCCATCTAGCTCTGGTTCTTCAGAGTTAGAGGATTTCTTTGAATCCACTTCAGGAAATTGGGGAACCCGAATGACATAT
This sequence comes from Crocidura indochinensis, assembly GCA_004027635.1. Taxonomy (NCBI): domain Eukaryota; kingdom Metazoa; phylum Chordata; class Mammalia; order Eulipotyphla; family Soricidae; genus Crocidura; species Crocidura indochinensis. Next base: position 29,446 of record PVKC010003028.1, on the reverse strand, counting down.
GGCAAAATATAAAGAAATGAGAGCACAAACAATGTGTGTGAACAGCTTTCTAACTTTAATTTCCAAGCAAGGAGTTTTATAAGGGGTAAAAGCCAGTAACAGATATGAGAAGAATGTTTACAATCACAAAGCACAGCTTAACAATAAAACATACATCAGGCCAGGGGGATAAGCAGTAAGAGTTCAGAGCTACAAAGGAGAAGAATAAGTTTAACATCTCAAAGCAGTTTCTGGCAAGGTAGCCTCAATTGTAAAATAAGGGAATAATGAGAAACATGAATTCTGTAGAAATTCTGTAAAGTTCCTATTCTAAGGAAAATAGGCTCTATTGTTTTAGAGGTCAAAATAAAGGAAAGAGCTAAGTCTACATAAAGAAGCAGTTATCAATTTCTGTGAAAAGCCAATAGCCCAAAATCTGCATTCTGGCAAACCCTTGATTCCCAGAGGCAGACACTGAAAGGGAAATTTGAAGAGAGAATAAAAAGATTGTCTTTAATTTGGTGCTGGAAATTATCCAGGTATAAGGATTTTAATTGAGGCTATATTTTGGTCATTAAATACACACAGCAGAAGGAAGAATAGCCAAAATAAATTTGAAGAGAATATGTCAGTACCATAACATGAATCTCAAAAATATCTCTACAAAATTTCGGCAACTCTCCATGATGTGTTTCCACAGTAGGCCTTGTGTTGAAGATCTCTTCGGGGTAAACAAATAGTCCTTCACACTAGGAATATGACTTTTAGTGTTACTTCTGTCTGTCACCATAGTAGAAATATAGAAATTCTTATTAATGGTCATACAGTCCCCATAGACTGCCAGGACTGATTTTTGAGCACAGAGCCAGGAGTAAGCCCCAAGAATTGCCTGGAAACAAAAGAAAGTAATTCCAGACTTATTTCTAAGTTTGTGTTTAATTATCATCAATTCCATGGTTTAGAAAATTTGGTAGAATCCATTTCAAGTCAAAAGTGTAAATTCCTTTTTTTTTCTCTATTTATGTGACAACTTATGTTCTCTTTTTGAAATTTAATTTTCTTTCTTTTTTAAATAATAATTATTGTGATCCAAAAGTGAACAACAAATCTTTCTCAGTAATATTGAAGGTACATAGTGACAATGAATCAGGGCTATTCCCACCACCAGGGTTGTCCTCCCTCACCCACTTTTCCCAGCATGTATCCCTTATATCCCTCCTTTGCCTTCTGGAGTACTTTTGGAGTATAACTTGCCACTATGTGTATAGCTTGTTGTAGATAGAGTATCAATTCTGTTGTTGACTTTGGGTTTGGTGTTTAAATATGATCATTCTTTTAATTTCACTCAATGTCCATATGGCTGTTTGACCCTGCTACCATTTATATTTATTTTCCCCCTCAATTCATGAGGCAGAACAAGATGATTCAAATTGTGTGATTCTGCTACAAAAGACAAAAACAAAAAAAAGAAGAAAAACATAACAACAACAACAAAATCCCAACAGTTTAAAAAAAAAAAGACAGTAACTATCAAAACAAAAAACACCTAATAGCAAAAATTCACCAAATATAAACGCATGAATAAAAAAAGAAAGAATAAATAGAAGAAAAAAGAAAAACTTAAAAATAAAAAACAGGGAGCTGGGCGGTGGCGCTGGAGGTAAGGTGCCTGCCTTGCCTGCGCTAGCTTAGGATGAACCACGGTTCGATCCCCCGGTTTCCCATATGGTCCCCCAAGCTAGGAGCGACTTCTGAGCACATAGCCAGGAGTAACCCCTGAGCGTCACTGGTTGTGGCCCAAAAACCAAAAAATAAAAAAATAAATAAATAAAAAATAAAAAACAAAGAAATCCAAAAGGAGTGGTTTTGTGTATCCCCCCCTTTTTTTTGTATAGGCATAGTAAGTATCTGAGAAGTAATAAAGTGAATTCGCTTGACCTAAGAGATTTAGGGTTTCTCTGCCCTTGAAGCATACTGTCATGGTAAGAACTACTGACTTCATACATGCTCATTACCACACCCCAAGGTCTTTTATATGGTGCCTGGAAAATTTCTGCTCAGTTGTGGATGATAAAATCAGACCTCTGTAGCTAGAGATCTTGGTATTTGCACAGGTTATAAGACAAGGTCTAGGATAGAGACTTTATGATTCTAGAAGTTCTGTTCCATCATTGTTGTAATCAGTCTTTTGTAATGAGTGGTCTTGGTTCTTGCTTGGATCCTTGGCCGAAGTCTAGTATAGTGTCTTCATTATGGTTCCAGAATTTCTGCTCTGTGTACATTGTCAAAGTTGGACTTCTGTAATTAGAAATCTTGATTTTTGTAGAAGTCCTAGGCTAATGCATAGGGTAAGGTTTTTCTTATTGGTTCCAGGATAAGTTCTGCCTAGTCATGGTTTTCAAAGTCAATCTTCTGTAGTTAGCACTCTAGGTTTTTGCACAGATCAAAAGACAACATTTCTTCTGATTTCATCTTACCTTTAAGTGATGTGATAGGACAACCTGCCCTTAGATCAAGTTGTTGTTATTTCCTCATTGTTGAGATGTCATATCAGAACTGGTGCAAGTTGGGGCCAGAATGGTGTTAGGAATTTCCCAGGGGAGTTTGGTTCCTGGTGTTGTTGCAGGGAACTATATCAACTCTACATCTAGGATCTGAGATTTGGGGTTGGACAAACACTGTCCAATCTCATAGAGACTGAGTTGGGTTCACATGATACATGTTCAGGGTGGGAGGTGCCCCTGTACTATAAACACTATGAGTTCTTATCCCTAGAAGATAAGATCTTGTTTCTGTGCATAAATTCTCCCCTATTTTACTGTGCCTATCCAAAAGAATATGCTGTCATATTATATTGCTGGTATGAAATCCAATTTTCTTATACAAAATACAATTGACAATATGTATATAGCAATGTACTCAACACTGCTTAGCATAGTAAAACAAATTAAATGCTGAATTATAAATGTATATAATTATAATTTAAAATATATAAAATTACTTTATTCATATTACACAGGTAATAGTAATTAAAATTATGTTTTCTCCCTTACATCTTGTCTTCATATATATATGTTTATATTCTTTCTTGGTTCTTCTATTTTATTTTCTTTGAAAATAGAAAATCCTATTATTTTTGTATCTTTATTTAAGCACCAAGATTACAAACATGTTGTAATTGGGTTTTAGTTATAAAAAAGAATACCTCTCTTTACCAGTGCAACAATCCCATCACCAATGCCCCCAAATCACTCCTTCTTCATCCCTTGCTTATATTCGAGACAGGCATTCTATTTCTCTTGCTCACTACCATTGTCACAATACCTTTTTTGTCAGTGAAGTTATTTCTCAAACTAAACTCACAACTTTTTGTTGTAAGCTTCAAATCGATCATACGCTGGTTGTTCCAGCACTCATCTCTATTGTCTCTGGGTATTATTACTATAAAGTCTTATTTTCAAATTAATTATTTACTATAAAACCAAAGAAAATACTCATCTAGTTTTTAATTTTCAAGTTTATCTTGCATACTTTCCATGTATTACTATAAGAATGATGAAATCCTTATGATTAAATTTTCCCAACTCTAATATATTGTACAAATGACTGAGTTAAATAATATATTTCAAGGGTTAATTAAGCTTCACAGGCTTATATGTTGCCATATAACACCATTACTGTAAACTAAATGATTGAAAATACAACATTTTAATTATTTCATATTATGTATATAAGTCTGAGCATATCTAAGCTGGACATTCTTCTAGTTTCTAAAATCACATTTAATAAATGTGTAAAGTAGTGTTAGATGGTAGATTATTCGATTATCAGATTATTGTTGGCCAAAGTGAATTTCTGTGTCTCTAGAACTTTTCTTCTAGTTCCTTGAGGTTGATATCAATTCCCAGAGATAGTCTGTAATTCCCTATCATGTGTACTTTCCAGTAAATTTCCTAAAACATAAAAACATTTAAAGAAATGAGTTTTTCCAATTTCACAAAAGACATTCATGTTTAGTTATCTTCAAAAAAATTTCAATCCATTACTTTGAAGGTAGTCCAGAACTTCTCCAATCTCAAGAGGAAAATCATTCCAAGGTATGATATAAAGAGCCAGATATTATATAAGTCACTTTAGACTGCCTGCCATAGTCTCTACCATTCAGGTCTTAATTAGTGTTCAGATTAGTAAATCTGAAGCTCAATTTGCTTTTAGTTCTGGTCAAGGAACCAGGTCCTATTGGTGACTGAACCTTCCCAGACACATAGAAATTTTCAGTTCCAACCCGTTTTCATTTCTTAAAATTCATAGTGTAATGCTATTCCTTCATGATAATCTACTACACTATATATAAGTATATTATGTTAAGGAAGATGGAGTATTAGAAATTAGGTTTTTTGGTACTTCTAAAATTCAGCCACAGTCATTTACAAATTAGGAAAATAGAGCAGGGATACTATTTTTTATTAAACTCTTGAATCTCAAATGTTAATTACATCTTGAGGCTGTAATCTAGGGTATCACAGCTAGGTCATGCTCTTCTGTAGATGCATTAGTAAATAGTGATGATAACTTCACCTATGGTGCATGAGTTTAGAGGATAGTGCAGTGCTTTCTTTTATAAGGCACTTTTTACAAAAGAAGCCTAGCAAAATGTATTGAATATTAAAATTTGTGGGTCACTTAACATAATTCATGACACTGTTAAGGATAGAGTTCACTGTTCAGTGTTCACTTGTCATACCCTTCAACAGATTGTCTACTTCCCTCTTGAAATGAATACACTTTTCTAGGTATGTTCACAAACATGAAACAAGTTCCAAAATAAATATTTGAGCAATAACAAATGATGGTATTTATAATATTTAAGCATATTTAATTAATTAAATACTGTGCAAATAAGCTTGTGAAATTAAATACTTCATTTAAAATCGTCCAAATTTATTTTTGTAACTAATCTGCAAATTTCCTACTATTATTTTTTTTATTATAAACATGTACACCTGAAGGGTGAAATGATTTACCTACTTGGGAGATCATTTTTCTAAGTATATCATCTATTGCAATTTTAAAATAGTTATTTTCACTTGTAATTAGTATATTTGGAGTATGTTTCAGCATCAAGCTGGCATCTTCGTTCTTACAGTAAAAACTATTTTATTTAATCATGTATTTTATTTTATTTTTGGGATACACCCAGTGACACTCAGTGGTTACTCCTTGCATGCACACAGAATCGCTCCTGGCTTGGGCATATGGGATACCGTGGGATCAAACCTTGGTAAATCCCGGGCCAGCCACATGCAAGGCACACATTCTACTACCTCTGTGCCATTGCTCCAGACCCTGTAAAAACTAGTTTAAAAGCACAGTCTCAGTATATCATCAATAAAGGAAGTTAGAACATAGGCAAAATGAAAATTTTATCAGTAAATGTGAAAAATAATTCAACTTTTTTTATAATTTTTATTTTGACCATATTGGCTTACATATCCTTCACAATAGTATTTTAGGTACATATTAACGTTGAATCAGGGGAATTCCCATCACCAAGTTTGTCCTCCCTCCAACCCCATTCCCATCCTGCATCCCATATCCCCCACCCTCACCCCCTGGGCTGCTAGAATAAGTGGTCCCCTCTGTGTCCAGCTTACTACGTAGTGCTCATATATCTGTTTGGTCCTGGTACCGTCCCTTATTTGCCTTTCTATTTGAGAGGTGGAACTAGATAGTTCAAGTTATGTGGTTTTGTTTGAAGAAAATAACAGCAAAAAAGTGGGATAAAAATCAAGTAAACCGAAAATGGGCATAGTCCTTTTTTTTTTTTAAACATGAGACTATTTTCATGTTATAAATCAGAATTTAGGACAGTAGAACATAAGATCATCATATTTCATTGTGTATGAAAGGGATGTGAACATTTTGTAGATATATTTTTGAAATGACAAAAGCACATTTGTGATTCAAATAAAAATGAAAAAATGTACAGGGATATTTCTGGCTCTGTCAGAGAAAACCAAATGTTTATTTAATAATATTAGTTGTAAATATGGACACAGTTTTATAAGATATGTTTTTTTTTACAAAGTGATAAAGCAGATCAGAACCTCTCAGCCTTTTTTCAACTCTCACTCCTTCCAGATATTGTCTTTATCTAGTCTGACTACTGCCACCTTACTCTTGGGCTTATGGTTCCTTTGTTAGGTGATTTTCTCCTGTGGCCCTATTGGTATGTCTTGGGAGTACATGGGAAGCCTTATGGTCCCTAACTAAAAGATACTGAAATAAGTAATAACTTATTTGAAATTTTAAAGTGTGCTTGATAAATTTTTCTATAAGAAAGCTTATGTAATAGTCACCAACAATAGTCTTTAATAGCCACTTAGAACAGAAGCTCCTTTTATACATTTATTTCAGCTTAATTCAGAAATCATATTTATTTTTAGATTACCAGCATTAGGATACTACATAATTCACCTCAGAAGCAGTAATTCATTCAGAAATAGTTTATGAAAATAAATTATACAGGAATCCTTAATCCATTAATCCAATAATACTATAATTGAATTTTGTTTGCTTTTAATAATTCATTGTAGATATAACTGGAAATGTCATATCCTGGACAACTAGCAAAAGAATTTACAAAAACAAAATCCACTAGACAATTAGGGACAGGGTGGGTATGGTAACTCACTTTATTTTAGATGGAAAGAGGATATTTATAATGTGTCTCAGCCAATCAGATTAGGGGGAAGTAGGGCGTGATCTCTGAGTGTTAAAGAGATTAAAACAAGGTATGTGCTCAGTTTTTAGGGAATTAGTTAAAACAGTGTGTAAGGATTAGGGAAAACATGTTGTAAGGGATTGGGGAAAGCAAGGTTTGGTCTCTTGTCTTTAAATAAGGTGTGAGCTTAATATGTTTAACTACAACTCCTGACACTGCTCATGAAAAATTTCAATAATTTAGTTATTTTGTGTGAAGAGAAACATTGATTTGTCAAATCATGACAGAATCAGAGCATAGTTCTTTACATGACTGAAACCTAATCACAACCATATCTGTAATCAAGATGTTTAAGTAAATAAAAAAAGAAAAAATAAAAAATATAAAAAAAAGAATCAGCATAGATAAATTCAAGGAAGCAGAGATTCCTTCAAAGTACTAGGGCCATGGGGTATTTTATAATTAATTTAGCATTAAGCAGTAGTTGTAGTAAAAGAAGCACCAGATTTCATGTGACTTTAGCATTAATTTTCATATTGCAATAACTATTGATTTATAATATATACTATAACTTACATAGCTAGCACACCTAGTTCATAATATAAATATTTATATACTATGCTGACTTTGTAGAGTTATATAATTCTTGAAAATTATTTTGTTTAACTAAAAATTAAAGTGATCCAGGAATGATGATGACAATTCTCTGCAGTCATCAACGAGTTCCAGTTTCTTCAATATTTTAATAAATGAAAATTCTGAGTATAAAAATGTTGAACTCAGAGTTAGAATATAGAAAATTTTATTGGAAAAGTAAAGAAGAAAAGGAACTACCTGTGTCAAGAGGGACTTAGTATATAGCTAAGATAATATGACCATTTTGTGGGGTTTCTAAAAAACCTGAGTCTTTGTATAGACTTATAGGGCCCTGACATTCTTTTTAAATTGAAAAATGTTAAAAAGTATGCAGAGTGATCAGGCTGCTCTGAGTCCTTTACACTAACGTAGGATGGACCATTTGATCCCCTGAAGTTCAATCCCCTGAAGTCCCATATGGCACCCCAAGCCAGTAGAGAACTCTGAGCATATAGTCAAGAGTAATCTCTGAGCATCACAGGATGTGGAACCCCCCCCCCACAAAAATAAAAGAACCCATCAAAATAAAATTAAAATAATTTTCTAAAAATGAAAATTACTATGTATCACATGATTTTGTATGCTTTCCTTATTTCTGGTTATACTTCTTTAAAATAATTTAAAAGAACCACCTTAAGATGCAACTACAGGGGCCCGGGAGATAGCATGGAGGTAAGGCGGTTGCCTTTCATGCAAAAGGTCATCAGTTCAAATCCCGGTGCCCCATATGGTCCCCTGTGCCTGCCAGGAGCAATTTCTGAGCATGGAGCCAGGAGTAACCCCTGAGCACTACCCGGGTGTGACCCAAAAACCAAAAAAAAAAACAAAACAAAAACAACAACAACAAAAAAAAGATACAACTACAAAGTTGTTCATGATCAAGTTTCAATCCTACAATACTCAACACTCAACCATTCACTAGTACATATTTCCTGCCACCATGTCCCCAGTTTCCTTTCACCACTTTCCCTTTGCCTTCCTTCCTGCCTGTCTCTGTTGCATTTTTCTTTTCCCTTTCTATCTATCATTCCTCCCTCCTGCTTTCCTCCTTCCCTCCCTCTCTATCTCTTTTTCTTCTCTCTTCTTCTCTTCTTTTCCTTCCTTCAATACAGAATCTGACTATTATGAAGAGTGCTAAAATGAATATAGGAGTGCATATGCCTTTGATCCATTGTTATTTTGAGCCCCTAAGTCATATTCCTAGGAGTGATATTTCTGGGTCGAATGAAAGCTTATTTTCTAGTTTTTTGAAGAAAATTCATATTGCTTTCAAAAAAAGATGAACCAGTCAACATCCTCACCAAAAGTTAATGAGAATCTCTTTTGTCCAGCATCTGTGCCAGCTCCCAGTGAATTTTCTGACAGGAGAGAAAGATTGTCCTCCTAAAACAAAGTGAGTTCAGACCCAAAAGCTGCTTCATACAAGCAATAGTTGAATTTTTGAGTCTCTACACAATTCTTTAGGAAGTTAGCATTGAACAAAATCAAGAGGAAACACAATTCAACACAACCATTTTTTTTTTTTTTATAACTAAGAGTTAAGTGTGGCCACGGAGGCACAAAGAGGATTTGCTTTGGACGGTTTCTCAGCTCGGGTCCTCATTAATATTACTCCTTTAGTTTTTGGGCCACACCCAGTGACGCTCAGGGGTCACTCCTGAAGTCAGAAGTCGCTCCTGGCAGGCATGGGGACCACATGGGAACCGGGGGATCGAACCGTGGTCCATCCAAGGCTAGCGCAGTAAGGCAGGCACCTTACCTGCAGCGCCACCGCCCGGCCCCAATATTACTCCTTTAATATTCAGGTTTTAGATCTCCTTTTGTCTTCCTCCATCCACTCACAGAATATTAAGGAAAGAAGAATCCCAAAACTATAGTCATTGCACCAACTGATAAACTAACCTATAAGTTTAAGCTTAAGATTTCAGGCATAAAATGATATTTCTTTAAAGAGAATAAATTTCCAGAGAGAAAAGCTAAAGAAGTACACAAATAGAATATATAGCATACATAAGAATTTAAAAGAGCTATTATAAAACGTAATATAATTAATATATAAATGTAAAAATTGCATAGAAAAGTAGAAATTTAGTTCCAAGATATAAAATGAGAACTAAATTCTACAAGTAGTTTTTAATAAAAATATTAAATATATTTTAAAAATTCTAAATAGAAACTAAGTATTCAGTGCATAATGAATGTTCTTCAATACAACAGGACAAGTATATAGCAGTATAATATTATTGTCATGGAGAAATAAAGGTTTTTCAAACAAAAAGCGTTGAAGTTTATCATTGTGAGATCTGTCCTACAAAGAATGTTGGAAGGAGTTATTCTACATGAAAAGAAGAAAAAAAAATCACAAAATTTTGACAAAAGATAAAATCAGGTCAAATAGCCTGAAGCCAAGGTTTGATGCCCAGCACTGTCTGGTCACTGAACTCTGGCAGCAGATCCTGAATTCTAAACTGGAAGTCGCCTCTAAGCACTTCTATATATAGCCACAAAACAAAATGGAAAAAAGGAAATAAATATATTTAAGCATATGCACTTAAAGAAATAAATGAAATATAAATCATGATCAAGAAAGTTTTTCAAATGTATTGCAGAAACAAATTTAAAATTTAACAAATTTAAAAATCCTGACAAGGAAACAAAAGTAAAATGATAACTAAGCCCCACATATATATAATCACCATAATGTGTATATTCTTATGTCACAAGTTAAAATACACAGTGAATTGATGAATAGAAGTGTGTATTTATATAGGTACACTAAACTTATATCAGATATATATATATACATATAATCCATTTAAATGTACACTAAACCAATAATGAAGAGAAAACTTTCACCCCTTTTGTTAGTTTAATATGATATAAAATTCCTACCAATTTGAGAGCAAAACTTAAAACTATTGCTATTTGAGGGAGATATAACAATGTAGTAGAAACTCCTTATTCAACAAAAATCTTAAACAATTCGACAAAAATAAAAATAAAAATTACTAGAAACTTACTAAAAATCAGTATAATTAATAACTGTACTTAATCAACATATAATATATACACTTCAATCCTATATGCAAAAAATGGATCTAAATAGTAAGTTGAAATTGAAGTTTAACTAAGACAGTTGCTTTTCCCATTGCAACCGAAGTCAGAAATAGTATAAAGTGCCATTTTTTCCCTTATATATTGTTAACCCAGGTGGAATCACTGGTATCCCTTTTGTCCTCTGATCACTGCAAGGAGTGATTCCTGACCACAGAACCTGGAGTAAGTCTTGAGCACAAATGAATGTGGCCCACAAACAAACAAACAAACAAAATCAAAGAAAAAACAATATCAATTTTTTCTTAAAAGAAGTAAAAGATTTAAGATGCAGCCAATAACTAAGAAAGTGAACTCATTAAAATACTTTAAGCTTCACCCTCTCGCTGCATTCCAGAAATAGCTTTGTAAAGAACTGCTTTCAAAACAAAGATTTGAATTGTTCTTTATTCCCTACAGAATAGCAGCCATCACCCAGGATAAAAATCTCAATAGAAGCGAGGCAAAATTTAATAACTGTGTTATTCCCCCATGATACTGACTTCATAACATAAGCCAAAGTACAGTGATTATATTTTAAATAAATATGCAAATCATTTTATGAAATTATGCAGCAATGTCAAATTAATATTTTAGTTGAGTTTGTATTTGTGGTATAGCATTCATTCCATTTTAGGTTGTATATATTTAGGATTATTTGATAATAAAGAAGGAAAAATAAGTTTTATATATCTTCATAGGGAAAAAGAGGAATATAGTAGGGTGAATCTAAAAAAGAATGCCTTCAGAGGAAAAAATTGCTTGAGTATGGTCCAAAAATTTAAATGACAAAGAGAAAATAAATGTTTTACTATGGCCACATAAAGAAATGTTCCACTTTTTTTTTTTTTACTTCCACCTTAAAGATTCCCCAGCTTCCTTTCCTTTTTACAAAGTTTTACAAATTGCATTTTTAAGGAATAAAATACATTTTGAAGGTCAAATGCAGAATGTATGGTGCTTGCCTTTCTGGGCACAGACTTGGCTTTAAATCCAATGCCACCAGGAGTGATAGATGAACACAGACAAACTTCTATGAGCAGTAAAGGATAAGTCCTAAACAACACAGGGTGTGGCCCTGCCAAGCAAAACAAAACCAGCATTCCAAAATTATTATCATTGCTTATGTTGTGTGTCATATTATAAGGTTCCTATTTATTTTTGGTGATTAGACATCACAAAGTTAAATTTTCTATATTAACTTTCAATGACTTAGAGAGAATTAGACTCAATAAAATTAAAATTCAAGGACCAGCCCATATTGGAAATAGAAGTTTTTAAGAATCTTGGTCAGCAGTATTGATCAATGTACCAAACTAACTTTTTTATCTCTGAGGTTTTTTTTATGAAAACATAATTTGATAAATATAGCTATATTGCAAACAATTTTAAAAGTAGAATAGTCAATGAAATTATAAAGATAAAAATAAGGTAATTTAGTGGAAAAAGAATATAAGAAAATATTTTTAATAATAATTTTTATTGTGACCAAAGTAAATTAGAAATCTTTCACAGTATTTTTAAGTTACATAGTGACAATGAATCAGGTATCTTAATGACTCAAGTATAAATTATAATCTTTCTAATATGGTCAAGTACCACTTGTACTTTTTATAAATTTGAAAACTTTTGAAGTTTAATTTTGTGATCTTTTCCTATGTATGCCTAAATTTTACATAAATACACATACAAATACTTTTATTAAGTACAGTAGTTTGTCTCCTTGCTTTTACTTTGTTCTATTATAAACATTGGTAGAACTTGTACATATATAACTTAGCTATAAATACCCAGAGTATCCAAAAAATGTTAATAGAATCATAGCTATGAAATGCAGTCTCCTTAGCCTTTATTTAAAAATTTCTAAGTTTTCATTGAAGGGTTTTGCTTACTTTTTAAGTGTTTATATAAAATATGCTCCTATAAATAGTACTAGACTTGATGTTCTGCTGCATGTATAATAATGTTCATGTACAATTTCTTAAAAAAGATATGTATGTCAATTAAATTAATATTTATTTATTAACATATAATATAACCACTTAAAACATAAAACCACAGTTCTCCTTGCCAGCAGTTCCATCTGTTCCTATTGAATTTAACACACACCCAATGCACTCCCAAAACATTCCCCAAAACCATAGTATTGTGTCTCTGAGTTTATGCTCAATAGAGACTAAGATTGCACCATTGCTCCGGCTCCTATTTTCAATTTTTAATTATTTCAGTTATACTGTTAATAAGTATATTACTTTAGACTTTCAAAAATGTTTATTAAGAATCATAAGCACATTTAATACTATTAAATATAATTTTGTGTAATAAAACACAATAATGTTCTCTACAGTTTAAATTTATTTATTCCAAAATGATTTTAATTTCTCTCTATATATGAAAACCTCCAAACAATTCTAAATTTAATGTGACTATGTTTATTATTGCTCTTTTTCTTCTCCCATTTCCCTTTGTAAACAGCATATTTTTGCAAACAACTACTAGAATTTCGTTTTGTTTCTCAAACATTTTATCCGTACATAGTAAATCATAATGCCACTCGTTTTCTTAGAAAGCATCTTTGAGGCAGGCACGATAGCACAGTACTTGGGTGTTAGCCTTGCACATGGCTGACCCAGGATGGAGCTCTGTTCCATCCCTAGAGTCCCATGTGGTCTTCGAAGCTAGGAGTGATTTCTGAGCGCATAGCAAGGAGTGACCCTTGAGTACCACTGGATGTGACTCAAAAAAAAAATAAATAAAACAAAAACCAAAAAAAGAAACCATTTCATGCTCAACCAATTCACCCTAGTATTCAACATTAAGCCCTTTAAAAAAAAAGTGGGTGGCTTTACCTAGCTGTGATCAATACTTATTTCCGGTTCTCAGAACATTTTGGGGTTGCCAGGGATCAAACCTGCTCTATGCTTTGTCTGATTGCTCCACTTATCTGCCCTAATTTGATCCTAAATCTATTCTCAGGTGCTTTTGAGGGAAAAGCAAATCCATTTTATGTATTCCTTATCCTGAAGATTTGAAGGCTCTTTCATACAGACAGTAATGTTTTATATACAAATACTCTGTGAGACTAGGGAACAGAATACCCTAGTTACTCACCCAATAACAAGGCTTCAAAAACACTGGTGATGTGGCATTAACAGAGCCAATGAAAAACGTGTCCTTGGAACAAGTATCTTGAAAAAATTTTTGGTAATATAGAGGTCACAATAGGTTCAAACACAAATCTAGCACACATGTTTAGAGTATTCAGTGCATAAATAGAGTCATGAGTCATTCTTTATTCAAGTCAGCACAATTCAGTAACATTTACCTAAGGGCAGTCACTGTGCTTGACTTGACATCAGAAGTATATAAATGAAGATGAGAAGTTTTAAAGAGTTTAAATTTTAATGGTAGAGCCAACATAAGCAAGAAGTACCAGTATAATGTCATAGGTCTAAGATAAATATATAAAAAGGTTAGTATGACAGTCTCCAAGGACAATTTGCTCACTCTGGAGGTTTATATCAAAGCTTTGCTAAAGATTTAAGCCTTGAGCAGACTGGCTCTCTCCTGTCTTTCATATGTATAGTATATAAACATAATAAAAGCAAGAGGATCTCTGCAATTTTATTTGTGTAACAATTCAGCTGCATAATATTAAAAAGGTTTTGATGGGCATACTGAGGCCATAACCAACCGTTATAACATTTTTTAATTAAAATGGGGAAATATATTCATGCTTCAAATAGCCACTTTATGAAAAAATCCTTTGGGATCTAATGCCTGGTTAGAATAAAGAATAGAACCAAATTGTGGGAGAGCTTAACAAAATTGGCTATACTGTGCTTTTTGTGATTCGTGGTGAATGCACTAAAAAGAATCTGCCTTTTTAATATGAATGGAAATACATAATATTGCCTATTATATATTCTAAACATAGGTAGGAGAAATATTTTATTGAATTGTTTACATTTCTGTATTTTATTTTAGTGATGGCTATGAATGAGGTGAATATCAGCTGTGTACTTAGCAGGTATAAAATCTTCAAAGAAATTGACTTCTAAGTCTATTTCTAAGTCCTACATTCTAAGATATAATAGACTCAATTATCATATACATGAAAAAGCAGTTTAATCTCAGATTTCTATGTACAGAGCAAAAGTGTGACTGACTAGAGCTGATGTAACCCTATTTCCCCTAAGAAAAACTGAAAAATTCCACATCTATAGAGAACATTTATCTCTTATCAACATAGGTAATATTAGAATGGATGGAAATGAGTTAATAGTTATTGAAACTTTACTAAATATTTTAACTACTCAATAATATCCACCTGAAGTAGTTTTAACTTTTCTAGGTTTTATAGATGGCACTGAAGTGGAATTGCTAGAAAAAAAAATGCCAAAATTAACCAAGACTGTTAATTTTTGCTAAAGAAAAAATATGACCTTGAGAATTGCCACTGATAAATTTAAAATGATTTTCAAAATATTAATAAGTTGTCATTTAGATAAATCTAAAAATATATTCAAATCTAGTTTTTGATATTTCACATGATATTTTTGTTTTATTAACCGTAGAAAGCTCCCTAACTTTTAAGGGTTGAGGATAATACCTTTAGTTCAAAATAAATTTTGGAGAACTCACCCCAGCTTTGTGCAGAGTTTTTTACTGGGTCTTTGCTCAAAGATCACTCCTGGATGTGCTTGAGGTATTAACTCCATTTCTAGGGATCAATTCAGTTTGATCACATGCAAGACATTTCTTACTAGCTGTACTATCTCTATGGACCATAAAATATTTTAGTATCAATTGAACATCCAGTACTTTATTCTATTTTACTAAATTCATGCTTTGGGCAATACTTTGTTTTGTTTTGGGGCAACACCCCATGGAGCTCAGGAGTTACTTCCTTTTTCTGTACTTAGGAATCACTTCTGGAAGGCTCAGGAGACCATATGGGATACAAGGAATTGAACCCAGGTGGCCACAAGCATTTTGGGTAACTTTTTTTTAAGCATTAGAGAACTTTTCCTTTTCTAGGATACATAGAAGAATTAGATATACAGTACTTTGGAGAATCTTTTTTTTTTTTTTTTTTTTTTTTTGGTTTTTGGGTCACACCCGGCAGTGCTCAGGGGTTACACCTGGCTCCATGCTCAGAAATTGCTCCTGGCAGGCAAGGGGGACCATATGGGGCACCGGGATTCGAAACGATGACCTTTTGCATGAAAGGCAAACACCTTACCTCCATGCTATCTCCCGGGCCCCTGGAGAATCATTTTTATAGTGAACATTTTAATTTACTGATTATTATTGCATAAAATATCATTACTCTATACAAGCATTATAGTATATATAATTTTAACAGGTTTTCCATTAAATGTTCATTTATCTGGTTTAAACCTTCATCTGCATTTTTAGTTTATATATTAATAAACCATGTAAGGAAAGATTATTAAACGCTAAATGCTATCTCTGAACGATTTAGTATTGTATTAAAAGACAGTGGAAGCATGAAAACATTTCACAAGTAACTATGTCCAATATCTGAAATATTGCTGTAGGAGTTCTGGGTTTAGATACCTGATCATTTTATGAAATAAGTTTATCTCTACTGCTTGTGAGCATGTACAGGTACTTATGTACACACTTTTAAATTTAATATTCTTGTGGAAAAGATAATCAAGCACATTAGAGACAGAAGTTACATTTAATTAATTTCAGTTCTAATTTATATTTTGAATTTTTTAGTTTCAACTTACATTTTAAATAAGGTTTCATTTAATGCATATATTATTAATAATCATGCCTTAAAATAATTTATATATTAAAATAAAGTTTTATAATATAGTATTTATGGTAGAAAAATTTTAGTATTTGTTATAGATTGTATTGTATTACACAGCACCAAAATCTAGCTGAAGTGCAAGTTTCTAATACGATAGAATGTCTCCTTATTTGGAGATAGAAAATTTTTGGGGGGGTTATATACTTAAAATTAAAACAATTGGGGCTGGAGAGATAGCATGGAGGTAAGGCGTTTGCCTTTCTTTTTTGGGGGGCCACACCCGGTGACGCTCAAGGGTTACTCCTGGTTATTCGCTCAGAAGTCGCTCCTGGCAGGTACGGGGGACCATATGGGGAACCGGGGGATCGAACCTCGGTCAGTCCTAGGTTAGCACAGGCAAGGCAGGCACCTTGTCTCCAGCGCCACCACCTGGCAGTCATTTGCTTTTCATGCAGAAGGTCTTTGGTTTGAATCCTGGTATTCCATATGGTTCCCTGATCCTGCCAGGAGCAATTTCTGAGCGTGGAGCCAGGAGTAACTCCTGAAAGCTGCTGGGTGTGACTCAAAAAAAAATTAAAACAATATACGTCCTCATTTTAATAGGGTGTTCACAGAAAAGAGGAAATTTGGTCAAAGGGATTTAAGAATATATGCAGTTTTGTCATATAAGGATTATATTTAAGTAGAACCTTGAAATTATTACATACTACGGAAAAAATGAAAATTGGGGAAATATCCACGAAAATAATTTTTAACTGGAGTAAACTTCTGAGATATTTAATGTTTTTGGGAGGAGAAATTGGGCCACACCTAATTGTTTTTAGGAATTTCTTCTCTCTCTCTGCTCTGAGGTCAATCCTGCGCGTATTCAGACTATTCACAACACCAGGGACTGATGTTCCAGGGTTGGATGCTTGCGTGACGAGTATAGCAATTCTTTTACTGTCTCTCTGACTCCAGATGAGCCTATCTGTGTAGAAGGACACATATCTGTTTATAGAACATAGGCTTTGGGTCATCTGAGTTTCCCGCTTTATATCCTGTAAAATTTCCCTCCTCTGTCCTTGGCATTAGCAGTCTCTTTTCCATTCCTTGGCTCATACCCTCACTTTACCCTCATGATTTTAGAATCCATATTGAAGTGAATATTTTATATATATGTAATTATTTCTTTTTATATCTGCTCTTTCTCTGACGTGAAGTTGGTTAGTTGGTTGCTTGATCTCACTGTCAAAGACTGAAAGCAAAACACAAAAATTCCTCTTGTTCCCTGATGAAATGTCCATGGATAAAATATAATACAGCCTTAAAGAGAGTGAACTGGAACAATTTCTTCACAGTCCTCAAAAAGAACCAAACCTGTGGCCATAGTGATAGCAGAGCAGATAGTATACTTGCTATATTGGCCAGCACAAAGTCAATCTGGGTTCAACTACTGCCACCTCTTGTAGTTCACAGAGGCCAACAGGTGTGATACTTAACATAGATAGCAATCCTTGAATATAACTCAAAACAAGGACCAAACTTTCCAACGTCTTGATTTGGAATTTTTGGTTTAACTTGAGACAATACATTTCGAAAGTACAAGTCATCAAAAGTTGTAAATCTAATTAATTAAAAAAAAACCCTGCTTACTGTTAAAGTATATAAATTTCTATCTGCAAACAAATTAACATTTTCTCACAATTAGTATTCAAATAAGGGACCGAAGCAGTGTGCAGCAGTAGGGTGTTTGCCTTGCACAAGGTTGACCCAGGACGGACCTCAATTCGATCCCTGGTGTTCCATATGGTCCCTCAAGCCAGGAGTGATTTCTGAGCAGGAGTAACCCCCAGAGTCACCGGGTGTGGCCCCAAAACCCCAAACCAAAAAATAAAAGTACTTAAATAATGTACTAATATTATAGCCATTAACATATATATATACATGTACATATAGATGTGTATATATATATATATATATATATATATATATATTACTCTCTTGAGTCACTGTGGCTTCTAAACTAATTGAGGTGTTTGTTTATTCCTGGCTAAGCGCTCAGAAATCATTCCTGGCTTGGGGGACCATATGGGACACCGGGGATTGAACCATGGTTCGTCCAGGTTTAGCTCGTGCAAGGTAAACTGCTTGTGCCACCACTCTGGCCCCTAAAATAATTAAGTTTTAACAAGAAAGTCAGAATTATGCCTTGAAGAAAGCCTTACCTGTGATGTCCATATATACACACGCATTTGTGTGTGAATAACAGTAATAATAGTTTTCCAGAAAAGATGCTATATAATTCTAAGGCAAACAATTATAATTTTTTGAAAATAGATATTAACAATTATAATTTTATTCTAAAAACTACATCAGAAAAACATTTTTATGATCTGTCTTTCTATGATGTTTCAGAATATTGAGATGTGTTCAATGAGAAATAGGATATGAAAAGAATCGATGCTATCATTGGAGAACTCCCTTAATACTGACAATGGGTTTAATATTCAAATGTGAATATTTAATGTATCATTTTATTGTAAAATTTGAAAGGGTAGTGAGTTTTATGCAAGAAAAATTGCCCCTAAACTCTTTCTCATTTCTCTTCTCAGACAAAGGAGACATTAGATTACAATCATCTTATAAAATATGACTGAAAAGCTCTTATTTAAGATAAGTTTATTTAAAAAAAAGGTAAGTTTATTTAGTACCTTTAAAAGGACAACTTCAGGACATTTATTTCACTGGACATGCTACATATCTGTGATATCATGATTTGTGTAACTTTTGGATGATTTTTGTTAAATGAAGTCTAAACTGCTTAATCCAAAGAAATAATTGGAGCGATAGCACAAAGGTGGACCATTTGCCTTTCATGCTGCCATTCTAGGACTGACCTTGGTTTGATCTCCCAGCGTCCCATATGGTCCTCTCAGGCAGGAGCAAGGAGAGATTTTTGAGCACTTAGACAGGAATAACGTCTAGGCGACAGTGGGTGTGGCCCCCCATAAAAACCAAAAAAATCCTTCAGTGAGTAATCTGCAGATCAGAAATATGGTCTTTCTGTAATTAAATATTTACACAAGCTATTTAAGAAAATAGAATGTGCATTTTATTGTTTCTTGTGATTCTGTGGTACTAACATCTGTTTCTGGATTGACTAAGTGACTTGGATCTTTTCTAGAGTCTCAATTATTAATTTAATTGTAAGGTCATCTGGTAGTAAATTAGTCTAAATATCCATTTACTACTTGCTTTTCGATATAAGGAGAGATCAATTTTAGGACTTGAACACTCAGTAAAATGACTACCCTGCCTAAAAAAATTGGATTTTGTTTTTAGTTTTGTTTTGTTTTGGGGCCACACCTGGTGACACACAGGGATTACTCCTGGCTGTGCATTCAGAAATCGCTCCTGGCTTGGGGGACCATATTGGATTGAACCACAGTCCATCCTTTGTTAGCACATGCAAGACAAACACCCTACTGCTTGTGTCATGGCTCTGACCCCAATAAAAATTGAAATTTTTAGTGAAGAATCTCAATGGAAAAAACTTTATCATTCATGATGTATAAATAATTTTGCTTTAAAAATGTTTGGTTTAACATCTGTAATTGACCAGAAAAAAAGCTTTTTATTAGTTGCCAATGGATAGCAATTTCTGTATTAAGTTTAATATATATTGCATTTTAGGTATACTTTGTAAATTCAGAGGTCAAAATGTTAAGAAATACGAGACATAAAACTTTAAAATGTGCAGTAATAACTCAAATTTAGAAGAGCATTTCTGAAGTTTATTTCCTCTTTTTCATCAAAGAAAAGTGAGAATACTTGCTTCAATTCTCTAGACATCAGCTTTATCAGTTGTTTCTAAAACTTGAGATTTCTTAGAAAAAAGATTTTATATAAAGAATTGTTTTTGTTTTCACAATTGCTAGCATTTTTGAAATATGGGCATGGATACCTAAATGTTCTTTTCAGATTAGCATAAAAGAACATCAAGTCCATTTACAATTTCTTTGAAGATATAAGAAGCTGCTTTCTCTCTCTAAAGATTAAATGATGAAATAAAACTACAGCAAAATTCTATTTCGGAAATTTTAAGCTTTTTTCTCGTGAAATATGTGGAGTCAATTCAAAACGAAAGGATTTGACTGTTCTGAACTATTCTAAATTATTTAAATATCTCAGTGAAGATTTGGGTTCAAGTTAAACAATATACAATATTTTATTACAGTGGTAAGTGATTATAAGTATGTTTGTGCCTATTTTAATTCTTTTTTTTTTTTTTTTTTGGTTTTTGGGCCACACCCAGTGACGCTCAGGGGTTACTCCTGGCTATTCGTTCAGAAGTCGCTCCTGGCTTGGGGGACCATATGGGGTACCGGGGGATCGAACCGCGGTCCGTCCTAGGTTAGCACAGGCAAGGCAAGGCACCTTACCTCCAGCGCCACCGCCCAGCCCCGCCTATTTTAATTCTTAAATATTTAAGTCATCAAATAGAAATAATTGTGTCTTAATTTTTTCAGCCTAATAATTATGTCAACATTAACTTGGAATCAATTTTATAGAATACTGAACAATATTATTCATAAAATTTACACATATAGTGATATTTTATTTTTTATTTTTATTGTAAGCCATCCTCGTATACTTAATGAGACAAATCATTATTAATATTATATAAAGAAAATACCTATATTCATATTATTAAACTGATAAAATTCAGTTTTTCAAAATAATGGATGGAAATTTTCCACAAGTAAAATAATATTATGTTTATATTTACTTATTATTTATTAAAATTTATTTACATTTAAACATTAAAAGTAAGAAATTAGAATTTAAACACAAACGATTTATAAACCATTTCTTTTTTTGGGGGGGGTTCATACCCAGCAGCGCTCAGGGGTTACTCCTGGCTCTATGCTCAGAAATTGTTCCTGGCAGGATCAGGGAACCATATGGGATGCCGGGATTCAAACCACCAACCTTCTGCATGCAAGCCAAACGCCTTACCTTCAAGCTATCTCTCCGGCCCCAATAAACCATTTCTTAAGAACAGTAATATAATCTTTAAAAAAAAATCTTTTGATCTTTTCCTAGCATTTTCTTAAAAAAATTTTAGTTGCTTTATTTAAGCACCATGGTTATAAAGTTATTGGTAATACTATAGCTTCATAGTATCCCATTGCGTAGTTGTATCACTGTTTCTTTAATCACTCATGTTTTGTCGGAAACTTGGGGCTGTTTCCTAATTTTGCCTATTGTAAATAGTGTTGTTCTGACCATAGGAGTGCAGAGTGCATATTTGTATATTGTTTTTTATGTTCCTGACTTATATCCATAAGACTGGTGTTGCTGGGTCATATGGAAGCTCAAATTCTAGAATTTTTGAGGAATGTTCATATGTTCATATGGTTTTGCAGGGGTTACTCCTGGTACTACGCTGGGGGCCATATGGGATGCCGGTATTCGGATCACTGTCCTCCTGCACACAAGGCTAATGCCCTACCTCCATGCTATCTCCCCGGCTCTAGTTGGGCCAGTCTTAACACCAGCAGTGAATGAGAGTCTATGTTCCCCCACATCCACTCCAACACTGGTTACTCTTGTTTTCCACTTGTGTTACTGTGGTGTGAGATGATACCTTAATTTTGTTTTTATTTGCATCTCCATGATGATTAGTAATGAGGAGCATTTTTATGTGCCTTTTGGCTATTTGTATTACCTCTATGAGGAAATGTTTGTTAATTTATTTTCCCTTTTCTGGATGGCATTAGATTTTTCCTTGTAAAATTCAATCATTGTCTTATTTATCTTAGATATTAATACCTTATCTAATGAATACTGAGTGAAAAGTTTCTTCCATTTAGTGAGTAGCCTTTGTATCCCAGTCACTATTTCCTTTGAGGTACAGAACTTTTCAGTTTAATGTAGTTTTATTTGTTTGTATTTGCTTCCATTGCTAGACTAGCGGTATTTCATCCTGACAATCCCTTTAGCTTCCATCTAATGGAAAGTTCTCCCTACGTTTTCCTTTATAGCTTCAGGTCTTGTAATGAATGCATTTTCATTTGACCCTGTGCATGGTGTTAAAGACTGAGTTTTATTTTTCTTTCTTTCTCTCTTTCTTTCTCTCTTTCTTTCTTTCTTTCTTTCTTTCTTTCTTTCTTTCTTTCTTTCTTTCTTTCTTTCTTTCTTTCTTTCTTTCTATCTTTCTTTCTTTCTTTCTTTCTTTCTTTCTTCTTTCCTCCTTTCTTCTTTTGCATGTAGTTAACCAGTTTTCCCAGTACCACTTGTTAAAGAAGCTTTCTTGGTCCACTTTGTATTTCTTGCTCCTTTATCAAAAATAATTGTTCACAGGCCTGTGGGTTCATCTTCATAAATTTAAGTCTATTCCATTAATTAAAGGGCTGTCTTTATTTAATAACATGCTTTTTTTAACTACTGCATTATAGTATAGCTTAAAGTTGGGGAAAGTGATTCCTCCACTTTTTTTTTTGCAAGGATTATTTTAGCTATTCATGGACACTTATTTATTTTGAAATATAAATTTATGGAGCATTTTCTCACTTTGAAAAATGTCATAAAATTTTATAGGAATTTATAGGGATTATAGGGATTGCATCTATAAAATGCTATAGGAAATATTGACATTTTAATGATGTTAATACTCCAAATCAAGAAGCAGTGTATATGTCTCTATTTCCTTGTATCTTCTATTTCTTGAAGTAATGTTTTGTAGTTTTCTTTTTTTTTTCTTTTGTAGTTTTCTTTTATAGCTCTTTTTTCTTTATTTAAACATCTTGATTACAAGTATGATTGTGATTAGGTTTCAGTCAGGTTAAAGAAACCCCCCTTCACCAGTGCAACATTCCCACCACCAATGTCCCAAATCTCCCTCCATCCCACCCCACCCCCACCTGTACTCTAGACAGGCTCTCCAGTTCTCTCATTCATTAACATGATTATGGTAGTTCTCAGTGCAGTTATTTCTATAACTGCACTCACCACTCTTTGTGGTGAGCTTCATGAAGTGAGTTGAAAGTTCCAGCCATCCTCTCATTGTCTCTGAGGATTGTTGCAAAGATGACTTTTATTTTTCTTGAAACCCATAGATGAGTGAAACTATTCTGCATCTCTCTCTCCCTCTGACTTATTTCACTCAGCATGATAGACTCCATGTACATCCATGTATAGGAAAATTTCATGACTTCATCTCTCTTGATGGCTGCATAATATTCCATTGTGTATATGTACCATAGTTTCTTTAGCCATTCATCTGTTTATGGGCATCTTGGCACACATCACAAAGAATGAGAACAATTGGTGCTGTCGGGGATGTGGAGAGAAAGGAACTCTTATCCACTGCTGGTGGAAATGCTGTCTAGTCCAATCTCTATGGAAAGCGATATGGAGATTCCTCCAAAAACTGGAAAATGAGCTCCCATTCGACCCAGCTTTTCCACTCCTGGTGATATACCCTAAGAACACAAGAATATGATACAAAAACCCTTTCCTCACACCTATATTTATTGCAGCACTATTCACAATAGTCAGGCTCTTTTATAGCTCCTACTGCTGTTTAGTTAAGTTGATTCTAAGGTACTTGATTTTCTGAGACACAATTGTGAGTGATGTTAGGTTTTTAATATTTTTCTTGTCTTTCATTATTTGTGTATAGGAATACCATGAACTTTTGTGTATTAACTTTGTAGCCAGCCACTTTATTTTACAGGTCTATTGGTTTTAGAGCCTTTTTTTGTGGAGTCTTTAGGATTTTCTAGATACAGTGACATTTCGTCTATAAACAACAGAGAATTGTTTCTTCTTTTCCTATGCAGATTCCCTTGATGTCCTTTTCTTGCCTAATTACTATGGCAAATACTTCCAGTACTATGTTGAATAGAAGTGGTGAGAGGTGACAACCTTGTCTTGTGCCAGATCATATCGGAAAGGCTTTAATTTTTCCCATTTAATATAATATTTACAATGAGTTTGTACTTTGACAACATTGAGAAAAGTTCATAGGGGCCAGGCGGTGGCACTGGAGGTAAGGTAGCCTTGCCTGAGTTAGTCTAAGACAGACCGCGGTTAGATCCCCCGGTTTCCCATATGGTTCCCCAAGCCAGGAGCGACTTCTGAGCGCAGAGCCAGGAGTAACCCCTGAGAGTCACTGGGGGTGGCCCAAAAACCAAAAATAAAAAAAAAGTTAATTTAGTTACCTTATTACTGACATTTTTTTTTTATCATGAAAGGTTGCTGGACCTTTTCATACACTTTTTCTCAATGCCTATTGATATCACAATTTTTAATTAATTCCTTACATATTTAATAACAACTGCTGTTAGTGTTAGAAATCTGTAATTTTATCTGAATGTTATTTTAAACAAAGGTTTACATTAATCTCTTACTTTACTATATTTAAACAATAATTGTATAGATATTTAGTATATTTTTATGAAGATGGTAGGGTTTAAAATTATCTCTATTAATGAAAATAAAGTAGAAGCTATTCTGACACCAAAATCATACCATATATTGTCATCCTGATACTACAAGTGTAGAATTAGTACTCAACATGGGTTGTAGTAATAACTGGCATTTATTAATTTCTAAAGATTAGGTAATTTCTACAAAATTATCTTTAAAAAAGAAAGTATAAGTATTAATAAATCAAATGAAAGTAATTATATTAATAATTTAGTTTACTATTTCCCCCAGAAAGGAACAGCATGTCACTACTTAAACTTTTAATATTTTAGTTAGATTCTAGTTCAGTGACAATGGGCCAATTTAATAGGAAGTCTGTTAGGAATAGATAAAGAATTTTACTTATATATCTGACCAAGGAAAAAGAAATGTCTTAAGTCACACATAAAATACCTAAACATTAATTATGACATTTGAATATATTGTATAGATCTTATAGCTATTCTGTTTAATACAACTTTTCTAGACACCAATATATATATATTTGTCATAAATTGATTTCATAAAACCTTGATATTTTCTGTATATTTCATACTGAACTTCAAATTCATACAATCAGCCAGACTTTAAATGTCTCATCGTTACCAAAAATTTATATATATATATATATATATATATATGAAGCTCTTTATTGTAGGACAAAAAACTAATTCCCTAATTATTAGATTAACACTCATCACAAAATTGTTATTATATGAAATATGTTGTTTCATTCATATTCCAAAATATCCCATACTAATTCCTGTAGAAAAATATAGTGCAGGAGTACATAAACCACCAAACCTGATGTAATGCAAGATTCATAATGAATACTTTTATGCAATGAGGATACAATATTTTATTTATACTCTTGTAAAAAAATTAGGTGCTTTCCTTAAGAAGTCTGGAAGAGATAGTCCTACCTGTTTCCTATAGAAATAATAATAGGGCAGTACACATGGTAGTTTCTTCTTCTAATTAATAAGGCATGATAAGTTCAGATGTAAACTTGTACAAGGCTTATGATTTATTTTTCAATGTGAATCCTGACTGTGAAGTCTGTCTTTGAAACTACTATGTAAAAAGCTCCTCACTTTACTTTATGGAGAAGGACTACTTGGCTTTTCTGTCATATGTCTATATCTTTGAAATTGATTTTGCCTTTGGAAAAATCATTATAATTTGGCAATCAAAATAATTTTTTATAAAATCAAAAGAAATGGAATTAAAGTGCAGTCATAGAAATAAATATCATATATATTATATCTAACTTTTGTTCCAGTTTTGAAATATCAAATCTCAAGAAGAATAACCCACATCAAATTGCTCAAATTGTTCATAATATTTATTTCTGATATTCTTCCACCATCTCAATCACAAGACCTTGCTATCTTCAAAGTATACCTCAAACATTAATAATTTCAGATTATGCACTTTGTTCTTTGCATTAATCTTGACAAGCTATGATGAAAGTGAATTATTTTCCCTCAAGATCCTGCAGTAAATTTGAAGATAAAATGAAAGGTACAATTAGTATTTTCTATAAACAAGAGAAACATATAGTTTTCTATAAGGACTAAAGTCCTTGCAGACACAGACATAAAATATTTGGGTAAATTATAAAATATAATTTAAAATTTATATTACTATTATTTCTTTTACAATGAATATGTTAACTCAGAATTTACAGTATTTGTAGTTTATTCGGATTTTAAATAAAATTTTATAACTTCTCTCATTAAAAAGGAAAAATATAACTCTTTTAAATTTGTAACTAGGATTTAACTCAGTTAAAATCTCAGTGAATTTATTTATTGTGTTTCAAGATACAAGGAGATTAATCAAGTCTATAGAATTCTTTCTAAAACACATTTCACTGAAGTGCATCTGAAGTACAAAAGCAGTCTGAGATTTTCTATGTAAAATGGTGGGAAGCCTTCCAGAGTTTAAAAAACCAATGATTAGCAGCATCTCAACTTTCAGGTGGGACTCTCTTCAACACTTATAATTCGCTTACTCTGCTGCAGGTCATTATTGCAAAGGTTGATTCATTTTCAACCCCATTTGAGACTTAAATTGCATTTGAAAGTCCTATTATTCATCCATTTACAGAACTGCCATTAGAAGTGATAGAAATTTGGCATAAAAATCAATGAAAGGATATGATATGTGTTATTACTAATTTTTTTCTTGAGCACTAACTCAAGTACAGTTTGTTGAGTCTATTTTCTAAAGGTATTTTTCCATCGTGCATCATTTTACTTATATTGAATTTATCAACTTGAGTTGACAAAAACATTATTTTAGGGAAAATAGATTTATCGTCACTATTTTTAATTTTTACATAATCTTATCTTATAATATTAATTAAATTCTTTTATTTAAATATATCTCATATAAGCTTTGACGTCTTAAAAGTGTGGGATTACTATGACATCTAAAATATGTATATATACTATTATGTGCATTTCAATATACTTGATTTGCTTTCCCCCTTTTACTGATGTGATTTTGTTGTCCTTTGTATTTTTATTAAAATAGTAGTTCAATTTTGGGCTAGAGAAACAGAAAGATTGAGAATATTAACTAGACCAGTTAATTTTATTCACTGTTTTTATTTCTTTATCCAATAGCTGAACATTGTCTTATGAACTGAGTTTATGCTTCATGCACATTAATTTGAAGTACAAAGTTTTATTTTATAGATTGAAGAATCTAGTTAGGTGGATAATGTTGGACTATAATGAAAATGCATTATCTATTATAGAACATCTTTCAACTTTGTTAATGGAACATAATATCTTCTATTAATATGAATAAATAATTGTATTTCTCTCTATGAAATAAATTGATTAGAAAAGGCATTGAGGAAGTCATATAGTTAGTTTGTTACTCTGAAAATATCTTTTATGAAAGCTTATCTTCATTTTTGCATAAAATATGTGATTATTAAATTCAATAATTTTATGTATTTATTGAAATAATGCCTTTTATCTCTTTTTTTTTACCTTTTTATTTTAGTTTTTGGCCACACCTGGTAATGCTCAGGGATTGCTTCTGGCTCTGTACTCAGGAATCACTCCTGGTGGTGCCTACATACCATATAAGATGCCAGGAATTGACACAAGTTGGACACATGGAAGGCAAATGCCTAACCTGCTGTATTATTACCCTGTCCATTTTAGCCTTCATTTCTAGGTTAAAAATGTTTTTCTAGGTCTTGCTAATCTTAGTTTCAGTGAGCAGAATCCTCATCATCCTAGTACCATGGGAGTCTTGTTAATATTAATGCTGCTAATAATTATTAGCATTGTGACATTAGATATCACTATGATAATTATTATGATGGTCATAAAATTATGATATAATTGATTCACTGTAATTTGCTAAATAATTCTATGTAGTAAGGAATTGACCAAGCTTATTTACTTATTTCTTCATTATCATAAGCTTGTATTTTTTTTTTTTTTGGTTTTTGGGCCACACCCAGTGACGCTCAGGGGATATTCCTGGCTATGAGCTCAGAAGTTGCTCCTAGCTTGGGGACCATATGGGAACCAGGGGATGGAACCTTGGTCTGTCCGAGGCTAGCGCAGGCAAGGCTTACCTTACCTCCAGCGCCACCGCCCAGCCCCCATAAGCTTGTATTTACAGCTTTATTACTCAGATATGGATACTTTTCTCATTCAACGATGAGGCAAAATGGTGATCATCCAATTATTCAATTACTACGTAGAGGAACAAGGCATTAATCTTAATCTTTCTTGCCTATAAAGTCATAGTATAGCTGTGTTTCTTAACTGTTCTGATATAAAGCTAAACCTAGCTTAAGGAAGATTTGTAGAAGATGGAAAGACAGAGGGAAGTGGAACGGAGTATTTCTGTTATACTTGTTGGGCATGAAGGAGTCACTAAATTTCTTTTAGTTTTAAAACATCAAAAACATTTTTATAACTATTCAGCACATTCTTAACATGGTTTTTGATGTTGTTTAAATATATTCTGTAAAATCTGTTACATAAATTTGAACTTTTTCTATATAATTTTGCTAAACTTTGGTCAATTTGATTTCATAATAAACAATAAAATGAAAGTAGTTAATATATTTAAATATAATTTATAACATTTTCTCTTTATGTATAATTCTATTTCTCTTATTTTATAACCATGTCAAAGTATTTGGACTGTTTTTATATAGAATCACAAAGATTGCTATATAATTATTTGTTATATATAATTTATCCATTTTCAATATACAAGGTGAGTACTCTGGAACTGAGATTTTGTTTGGGCCACACCCACAGTGCTCAGAAGTTACTTACTCCTGGATCTGTGCTTATAAATCATTCTTGGCAGGCTCAGGGGACTAGGAAGGATGCTGTGATTGACCATGGGTTGG
The DNA here is from genome assembly GCA_004027635.1 of Crocidura indochinensis. Classification (NCBI taxonomy): domain Eukaryota; kingdom Metazoa; phylum Chordata; class Mammalia; order Eulipotyphla; family Soricidae; genus Crocidura; species Crocidura indochinensis. Next base: position 370 of record PVKC010003028.1, on the reverse strand, counting down.
CTGTGATGGAAGTCCAACACCCATCCTGCTGTGACATTGCTCTGGCCTCTGGGCTGAGATTTAGGCAACATATTTTATATTGTTAAGATATATTTTTCTCCTTAATCTTCAGCTTAATATACATTTGAGTGAATTGCTATGAAATGCATATACATTTATTTTAACTTCAGTTGTGCTTAAATGTAACAATATTTGTTTCATTGTTTCTATTCATTTTAGATTTAGTTTTCTATGGGTCAAAGTTGTCAATGTAATTAAAATTTCAGACTATTAATGTTGGGTTTTATAGTTGTGTAAAAGCAGAAAATTATGCAAGAAAATGAGGTCTAGGACAACTTAAATTTTCGTTATACATATAAAATGCAATAAA
>PVKC010003027.1:24619-40750 GCA_004027635.1 Crocidura indochinensis | reverse complement strand
GAAAGTGAATATTGGGGCCGGGCGGTTGCGCTGGAGGTAAGGTGCCTGCCTTAGGACGGACAGAACCGCGATTCGATCCCCCGGTTCCCATATGGTCCCCCGTGCCTGCCAGGAGCGACTTCTGAGCGCATAGCCAGGAGTAACCCCTGAGCGTCACTGGGTGTGGCCCAAAAACAAACAAACAAACAAACAAAAAAAAAGAAAGTGAATATTCTCTATTCTTTGTTTCTTACTCTCCCTTATTCCTTTTTTAAGGTTCACTGCCTTAAGATCTATTTCCTCATAGAACAAAAATATTTTTATGCAAACTGCACATACTTCAGTTGCCTCATACCCCCCAGAAACTGAAACTTACTTATTTCCTAATTTTTCCATACCCTAAGCATGATGAGCATAATTCATACTTTCTCTTGATCACTAAATTGCCTCTGGTATTTCTGCAGATTAGCCATTTATTACCACAGTAGTACCCTGTAAGATTGGGATGTGAAGAAAATCTCAGTGGTCTGCCACAGTAGTAATTTTTTCTTCCTCTAAAAGTTTATGGGACAGCACAGACAATTGTGGGGGGAGTGAGGGTCACCCCAAAGCAAGTAAAAGTTCCCATCTGGATCTAAGTTCTATCCAAGTTCACTGGCCAAAGCATGCTGGTAACAGTGAGGGGAGAGAGATATCATCTCTCCCCAATGTAGTTACTTCAGTATCCAGTGGTCCAGGAGGTGTAATAATTTTGCTGTATAAAAGGCAGAAGTTTCCAGTATGAACTTTGGGTCTATCCACATTGTGCATGGAACTCTCAAATATGTTTTCTGTTTTTCACAGGAGCTGAAACTTATTGGACTAGATATATCACACTTCGCTGCAGATCTCCCTCTGAACCGCTGTAAAAATCGCTATACCAACATCCTACCATGTGAGAAAACCAGTGTGGGATGGGGCTACTCATGTCATTTAAGGTTAAAGGATGCTCCTGTAAATGAAGCCATGTAACCAGTCTTAAGCCAGATCCAGTGCTCTAGATCCCCCAAGACACTCTATGTCATGATAAGCTACCTATGATGGGACAAATCATCTTCTAAGTCCTTGAGTAGGATGCAGAAGAAAGTAAAAAAATGGGAAGAGGAAAGCTGGGCAAGCTCTAGACCAAGTCCAATTTCCCTAAAATCTGGAGATAGCTCATCAAGGGAAAGGAGAGCCAATAAGGGAAAAAATAGCATGCTCAAGAGTGATTGTAATAACTAAGATTGGAGCTGGAGCAACGGCACAATGGGTAGGGAGTTTGCCTTGCACACTGTTGACCCGGGTCCAATCTTCAGCATCCCATATGGTCACTGAAGTCTGACAGGAGTAACTTCTGAGTCAGTACTAACCCATGAGCATCACTGGGTGTGGCCAACAAACAAACAAACAAACAAATACATAAAGGTTATAATTAAAGTTTGGCCAAAGTATTAGACTCACTAGTATCTCACTGACTAAATGTGGCATTGGGTAGAGAGAGAGCATTCACTTCCTTTCTGATTAATCTTGTATCCTTTCTTTTTCTTGACAGATGATTTTAGCAGAGTGAGATTAGTCTGCATGAATGAGGAAGAAGGTGCAGACTACATTAATGCCAACTACATTCCTGTAAGTAAAAAGACAAAAAAGAAAGACAAGCCTCTAGTTACTTGCTCAAACAAAGAAAACTTGTCAGGGCAACAGGGAAACAAAAATCCTGTGCCCAGGACTTAAAAAAAATAAATGAAATAAAAATAAAAATAAATGAAAGCTCCTTTCCTCACTCCACTCAGAGATCCAACTCTATGAACAAGTTTCAGAACTTATATTTCAAAATAAAGAATAGGACAAAAAGGCTGGAGATTAGTAATAAATTGGTTAGCAAAAGATGAGTGAAAGTATGTAATAATAGGAAAATTGTTTAAAAGGTCCTCTGCCTTGTGTTTCAACTTTATTTCTGGTCAATAAACTCCCAGAAATTGCCCTACAATTCTCAGTGGTGAACTTCCTGCATGTTATTTGACAATGATTCACACCTAAAACTTACTATGTGCTACAAGGCAAAGGCACTTCAATAAAATTAATAGATACTATCTCTATAAAAGTTGTGGTGAAGAGATTGCCAGCATGTATATGCCAAATTTTACAGTGGCATGACAGGGTGCTGCCTTACAAATAACTAAATCCAACCCCTTGTATCTTATATGATACTCAAGTACCACCAGGAGTGATCTCTGAGCTCAGAGCCAAGAGTAAGCCTTGTGTGCCCAAATCCTTCCTATAAAATGTCATTGATTGAGAGACCAAAAAGTGGCCAGGAAGTGGTAGAGTGGCCACTACATGTTCAAGGGTTTCATCTCTTGACTCCACCCATAAGAAAATTAGTAGTTGACATCAATAAAGGTATGGATGTGACTTCCAGGGGTTCCAAGTTACCTGCTTGAAAAGAAACCAAAGCTACTTTAGAGGGTAGCACAGGGTCAACATTAGCCCCATGTGGGTTGGGAGTTCTTTCACTTTGACCCACCTTGAACTCTGGCTGTGACCTTTTTCCATATCAACTCATTGTTCTTTCAGGGCTACAATTCTCCCCAGGAGTACATCGCCACCCAGGGGCCACTGCCTGAAACTAGAAATGACTTCTGGAAGATGGTCCTGCAGCAGAAGGTTCAGATTATTGTCATGCTCACTCAGTGCAATGAGAAGAGGCGGGTGAGTGTTCACAGTAGCCTCTGCTGCCCCAGACAAGTATTTCCGTGCATGCCAGACTGTCCTGCTCATTTGCTTTGGCATCCCACAATAGCTCTGTCATTATCAGGGTTCCAGCTTTCAACCCCTGAACCACCTCTGCAAAGGCAGTGAGCTGGTCACAGACAGCTACTTCCCTAGTTTGTGCATCTGAAAAGTCACAATGTCATTCTGACTAGGTGAAATGTGATCACTACTGGCCTTTCACGGAGGAACCTGTTGCCTATGGAGACATCACAGTGGAGATGGTCTCAGAGAACGAGCAGGAAGACTGGGCTTGCAGACATTTCCGGATAAATTATGTAAGTCACTACCCAGGGCCTAGGATTCATCTCCACACAGGGAAAGTCTGAGACTAGTGGCCCAGTCACCTTCATGTCAGACCAAGGGCTACTTCTTCCAAGATAAACGTCCTCTTCTCCAAAGTGTGTTTCCTTTCCATGGAGAAGGGCTGAACTAAGAAGGGGCCAGATATAGAAGGGAAAAAGGGACTGAAAGGGAAAGGACCCAGATGGAGGAGTGCCAGAGTGGAACATGGCCCTAGGAACCTGAGAAAAAGAAAGAGACTGAGTTGTGCATATCTGAGGGGCTCAGGACTACAGAATACAGCATATCAGTGTTCCCAAGGTGACTGAGGATAAAATATTCTCTTGAACTGTGTGTATCAGTCAGTTACTGGGACATACAAGGCACATTTACACTTAAAACAGAAGCTATATATTAGGCTGCTTGCATTAGATTTTACCTTCGTTAGTTCTAATTTGGTTATGATAATTTAGTAGAAATAGTCAGGCTTGACCTCATAATTCTCTTGAAATAAATATCTGCTGCTCACATATCTAGGAAGGCCTAGATAGCAATAGTGTAGAGACTGGGGGCTAGGGCTACTAGCTGTGCCAAACAGACAGGAGGCAGAGGGGAAGAAAGATTTGGAAATTTTTGTGCTCCTCCTACTGGAATACTCTCGGTTGAGGACAGAACTTGGTTCGAAATAGGAGAGTTCTCTTAAATGTGTTCCTCTCTGCTTTATCGCCTGCAGAACAGGCTGAGGAATTCCAACATGTGGACAGGTTAAACACACACCCTTCAGAAGGCCTGGGTTTATGAAGCACTGGACATGTAAAAATTGATGAAAAAATACAAGAAACATTTTAATGACTCTATAGAAGGACATATTTCAAATTTCAGTGTTCTCAAATAGCACACCATTGACCAACATACCCCTTGCTTGCTTGCTACATTGCTGTTGTTTCAAGCTTGAAGACCAGAGACCCACAGTAAAGAGAATATAACCAGTCCTTCTAGGGAATGTTTACAGACCTTAAACACAGACAATGGAAACAGATTCCAGACGCAGAGGTGCTCATTAGGTCTGTGTTCATAAGTTAAATCTCTTCCTTAACCACTGGCAGGAAGTGATTTTACAAAGCAATGAGAATTTTCAGCAAATCCCAGTTTAACTGTAACAGTCAGCTTCCTCTGGTCCATTTCTGTGACAATTCCATCTCCTATTTTCTCTATACTTTCCCACTCAGACATAACACTCCAGCTTTGCTGTCTTCTTTTTCAACATCCAGGTTGCAGCCCAGTTCATCTCTGCTCTGATGGACTCTTATCATTGCACAATGAGAGGAGGCTTAGAGCAGATGGTTTGAGTTTTCTCTCTCCATGTCTGCCTTCTCCACTGTTCAGTCCATTTCAGTGGCAAGCATCTTGTTCTCATAATCCTTGTAATCCCAGCCTTTAGCTACTTAATAAATTTTAGTGGAATGAATAAATCAAAGGGTGGTGAATGAATGCATGAATAATTTCAAAAATAATAGAGCACTTGAAAAGCATTACAAACTTTATTCGACAATCTGAATGCCATAAAAACTCTGCTTTCTTTCTTGACTATTTCAGCCAGAAAGCTAGTGCAAATTACTTGACAAATATAGGCCAAATATTTCCCAAGCATCTAGGAGAAAAAAATTTCTAAGTACAAAATAGGGTCTGTTCCTATGTCTGTGCTTTTGACAGGAAAAGTGACATTAATCAGTGCTCGGTCAGTGCTGTGTTGCTTGTCCTTAGACATAACTGATGACCTATATTTCAAGGATAATCATGTGAAAGGTTTGGAACAGGAATAAAACACTGACTAGCAGTGTTTTCTGAAAGGTATTTATGTAGTACTTCTAAGCATCTGGCACCAGTGTTCCCTTTTAGCTGTAAACATACAGTCTCAGAAAAATGTAAGCTCCATCAATGAAAGTTATGATGCTGAAAACCATCATGCTGAGCTAGTTAATGTTTTTTGGTTTATTTCACTTTTGTTTATGCTCCTATTTCCTCCATATGGACATGTGAAAACTTTCAGACCTCAAGATTATAATGAGAAAAGCTGAGCATAAAAAAATTATTTTGGAATGATTCTATCAAAAGGAACCAGGAGTTTTCTCATTTTACTAAAATGGAGGGGAAATGACTCTAACATACAATTTGTCACTTTCCAGCACTTGGAACTTGACTTGAACTGAGTGAGAACTAGAGATTTCCAAACTAGCAAAAACACAAAATCTTACTTGACCCGTGACCTTGCGATTCTCTTGGCACCAAGAGCTTCTGCCTGGTAGGGAGGGACACATGACAACTGCAGTGTTTGTAAGGAGCAGTATTAAAAACAGAGAAGCATTTTTTATGGACCACCAAAATTATCTGATAGTAACTGAGCAACTTTAAATCCTCACACTGTACTTCATACCTTTCAAACCACTGATCAGACTTGAGTCCCTTTTCACCCTCCTTCCTGAAGGCAGCTAGGAGGGGATCCAGTAATTCTGCAGACTTTATGATTACTCTGTGTGTCTCAAAAAGGAACATTTGTACATTGAGGATATGTAAATGCAACTGAAAGGGTGTGGTCTCAGGGGCCACAGTCTACTGGCGTGCTGGCTTATTTCTATTTATATGAATTTTAATTATTTATTTATGCATTTTATGTATGCACTTATTTTTGGTTAGACAAATTATGCTTTAACCCCACCCCAACAGCTTTTTTAGAATTCATTTCTAAATTGCAATATAGGGGCCAGAGCAATTGTACATTGGCCTTGCATCAGCCAATCCTTGACACCTCTTATGGTCTGCTATACCCCATTGGAAGTGGTCCCAGAATGCAGAGTTGGGATTAAGCCCTGAACACCACTGAGTGTGATTCCCCATAAATAAATGAATAAATAAATAAAATTATATTATTTCATTTATTGGGTGGATTCTAGATACTTAGTGTGTTTGAGAGATGGGATGTGAATCTAATGGTTTTGAGATATGGGTTTATAATGCTTCCGCTGTTGGCTTGGGGTGCAGAAAGATGGGAAACACAGCAGTATCTATGGGTACATTTTTGTCACTAGAGGAAAAGTTTCATGAGGCACAGAATAAGTTTTTAGAATGGTTGGCAAGCCAAATAAATTTGGCCATTTGTGGTTTAGAATATTTCTAACAAGAACAGAATCAATTTTTACACTTATAGTTAGTAAAGATTCAAAAGAATGAGTCTTGTAGAACACACATCTCATTGATCTATACTCATTTCAAAGAAAACTATATCTCTGTTTCTTGGGAAAAAAATAAATAGACAGATGTATCCTCTTCCTCAGCTACCTAGAACTAGGCAGAAGGCAGCAACTCTGTGGTTGTGGCTGTGATGACCAATCTCCTGTGTATGACTCTTTCACCCATGTCCCACAAATCCTGACAAGTCAGCACATGAGTGTCATTCGATCATTTTTAGAAAGGAGAAAACTGAAGTGTGGGGAATTTACTTGGGATCTACTCCCCTTGTTTGAATGCAAGACAGGGCTTGTTCTTCGGGTTATTTTTGACAGAATTATCTCAGGTGAAATATGTGAGGAACAAGTAAAGTTGAAGAGGACAGGGCAGAGCTGTGGGGTCACACCAACCTGGGACCCCTGCAGGGACCCGGGAAAGCAGGAGTATAAACAACTCCAGCTCTAATCCACCTGAGCTGTTCCTGGCCCTTTGGGGCAGGTGCCTACTCCATAGGAACTGCCCTCAGTGTCAGTAGGCGATAGTATTTACCCAGCCTTAGATTCCTTTTCTTGGAGAAGAGGAGGCATTTATATGCTGGTCTCAGCTGCTGGGGAAAGGATGCACTATCATGATAAAGGGGATCCCAGGTGGCACCTTTCTAATACATTGACCAAAGCTGATGCAACTTCTAAGAGGCAGCTTCAGTAAACCCAAATCCGCTTAAGCATCTTCTCCTCCCAGTGAGAGATTAGCCTGTTTATCCTGCCCTTGGGAGCCTTATAATATTTATATCTCTTCCTGGGCCTGCTTGGTGCCAACCACAGTGCTCTGAAAGGGAGTGCATTGGCTTCAATTCTTAGCCAAGATCTGCAGAGCTTCAGTGGGGGGCCTAACTGTGCAATTAATTCTTGTTTGGGGTTCTCTCCTAAAGGCCGATGAGATGCAGGATGTGATGCATTTTAACTACACAGCATGGCCTGACCATGGAGTGCCCACTGCAAATGCTGCAGAAAGTATCCTGCAATTTGTACATGTAGTTCGACAGCAAGCCACTAAGAGCAAAGGCTCCATGATCGTGCACTGCAGGTAACCTCATTCAATGTAATGCCTGTTATATAGAGAACTTATGCATATCCAGTATACATAAACTATTATGCATATACCCAATATGCACACAACTCACCCTCTCTACATATATCCACTTTGTATACATCTTGTATATACCCACTATACTGTACTGACCTACTCTATGTATATATTCTACATAATCTTTACATATACCTACTTTGCATGCAGCCACTGTCCATATACTCTGTATACATCCACTATACATATATCCAACAACTTTACATACATCCACTTTACATAAATTTTGCATACACCCATGGTACTACCTACTTTACATATGTCTATCTGCATAATCTCAGCATACACTCACTCTACATATATCCACTTTTATTTTGCATAGGCCCACTTATTCTATGCAGACATTATATATATATCTACTATACACAATTCTATTCTCCATACATAAGTGCAGTATATATAGTCTGCAAAGATTAAACTAACATTTAAATGCATTATTATTTAAAAACATTGGTGATTAACTATTTTGCTATATGACTTGTTTATCTATGATGATTTCATATCCTATAGTTCATGAGGTATGATTATGCTACTTTTCAGATGAAAAACTGAGGAAGAGAGGTTAAAAAATTAATTCACATTCTGGAAATTAGCAGGCAGATGCGTGAGGAGATAACTCAATAGACTAGAGCACAGGCCATGTGTGCACTAGACTCTAGATTCAATGTAGAGTGCCCCAGGCACTAGGTAGTAGGACCTTGGTGTCCCTAACCTTGAGGCATCAGGCAGCACAGGCTGGCTAAATGTCACTGGGAATGGTGCCTGGAAATTCCCAAAGCACTGCTTGAGGAAATTCCTCAAGAAGTACAGAGAAATTAGAGTTGAAGGAAGCAAGATGAAAGAGAGAAAAGAAATGAAAAGGTGGACAAGGTAGGATGTGCATAGACATACCTATCTCCAAAGGCCATGCCTTTAATAACTATCCTTGCCATCAATCCTGCCAAGGATTCTAAGTGACTTATAGCAGTCAGTCAATAGGAAGGATTAAACACAGCCAATCACAATCAATCGAAATATAAGGAAGTACCAAGAAGGAAAGGTGGAAAAATATTCAGCAAGACATTTGCTATGGTTACTCTTTAAAACAGTTCCTGAATATTCAAACACTAAAATGAAACGAGCTGTCTGGATGTTTATGTGACTGGAAACCAAAGTCTGCATTTATTCTTTCTGGTAAATAATCTTGGAAACAAAACTCTTTTTTATTTCCAAATGAACAGGCTGCATTAAAGATCATTAGTGTGAATAATGGTAATGAACAGGCTATAGTATGATATTAGATAAGGGGATAGAAATATATTCCCACTATCAGACACTAAAAAGGTATAAATATGTCAGAGTAGAAAAATGATACCACCTGTCAATCTGAACAGGGGATTCATGATTCAGAATCATCTAGCACCTTGGACTTTCAAGAAAGTTCAAGTCTAAATTCATTCATCTCAAGCTAGAACAGTGTTCTCAATTATTTTCTGTCATGCACCCAGGAAGAAGAAAACATTTTTGTGCCGCCCCCACACGACTGTAAATAGTATCTTTATTAAAAAATAACTTTAACCTGAAAAAACAAAAATATAGAAAATAATTTGAGCTGATTTTTTTAATCAGAAGTGATGTTTGGATTAATGGCTACAATGAGCAAGTTTTGCAATGCATAGCTTTTCAAAGCAAGGTTTGAAGCAGGACTCTCAGATCCAGAGACATACAGAGACATAAACACGGAGCTTAGCTTGTTATGACAGTGTTTGCCGAGGTCAAAGGCACTCGCCTTTACAGAGCCTCATGCCCCGCACTGCCCCCCCCCCCGTAGTCCCAATATTTGAGAAGCATTGAGTTAGAATGACTAGATGATGTGTATTTATTTGAGAGAGTATGTATGTAGCGGTGAGAGACAGAACAAGATTTTATTAAAAAAAAAAAAAGTACAATATCTGCAAAGTGCAAGAAAACAAGCTATGCCTGTTCTTAAAAATAGGTTACACGAAAAGTATGATTAGGAGTTTAGTCCTTTTATTAATCATATCACCTATCATTTTTTTGTTTTTGCTTTTGTTTTTTGTCCAAACTCATTGATGCTCAGAGGTTACTCCTGGCTATGCGCTCAGAAATCGCTCCTGGCTTGAGGGAACCATATGGAACACCAGGGGATTGAACTGAGGTCTGTCTTAGGCTAGTACTTGCAAGGCAGATGCCTTGCCTCTAGTACCACCGCTCCAGCCCCACCTAGAACGTTTTTAATTGTTTTAATTGTTCTTAATTTTTAATCATTTTCCACCGTGACAGTAATGTGTATTTGAACTGTTTGTAGTGCTGGAGTTGGACGGACAGGAACTTTCATTGCCTTGGATCGACTCTTGCAGCATATTCGGGATCACGAGTTTGTGGACATCTTAGGGCTGGTGTCAGAAATGCGATCATATCGGATGTCAATGGTACAGACAGAGGTAGGCACATAATCAGGTTGTGTTTCCAAGTCCACCCTAGACAGAAACATTTGCCATCATTCAGGCTCATGTTCCCAAACTGTTGTCTTGCATCTGCTGCGCTAGGTTCATTATATATGTTCAAACTGCTTCAAGGTTTAATATCGACAGAGACGTAACCAGTGGACATACTTGCATCCTTATTACCACCCGAGGCCCTTTACTTCTCCAGAGCACATGGATGTCTCTGTAACGGAATAAAACCTCTTGGAACAGACTAAGAGTTCAGTGAAGGTAGCAGCCAATCTTTGTAAAAAAAAAAAAAAATCATCAAATGGAAATGGGGAAACAGATGTGGCTGAATTTAGATTTGAAATGCTAGATTGAATTCAGTACGTGTTTGTTCTCCTTGTGATTCTGTACCTATTCATTTTTTGATGCCAAGCCTGGATTTAATCTGCATACAGTTTCTGGCTTCCTGGTAATTTTAAAGATTTCTAGTCTTCAACCAACCAGCACTGCCAGTTGGACCTGTCCTTGCAACAGTATAGGCCCCACCAGAGTAATTTAGTTGGGATTTGTGAGGTGCTATTTCTTCCTCCCCTTCTCCTCAGCCACCTCCTGCTTTGAGGTCTTAGCACAGGCTGAGTTTGGAGTGGCAGCCAGCAGACAGATTCACACCTCCCTCCAGAGAACAGCAGTGGGTGTGCACCTGTGTGGGCCCACACCGAAGCACAATAGCTTGTTTATAATCCCAGTCACCCAGACGTTCTTGAGACTGCTTAGCTTCAGGTTCACAATAATCCTTTTTACTCAAAGGAGCGTGTGTGGGCGGAACGCCTGTGGTTGTAGAAGTCAACCATGTCTGCCTTTACCAATTTTCCAAGAGAGTGAAACAAAACAAAACAAAACAAACAACAAACAAACAAAAAGAAAAGAAGACAAGAAACAAGAAACCAGCCCTGGTCTTCCTCTTTATCACAGACCACTAGATGTCAGTCTAACTTAAAGAGCTCACGTCATGGCTGCCTGCTCAACACTTCCGGTTTTTCAGCTGCTGTTCTCACTTTCTCCAACTTTCTATTCCTTTCTGACATGGCTTGGCACAGTGTTTTCCAATGTGCTCATTCCGAGCTACAAGCAATATCTCATCACTTTGGAAAGAATGATCTGTTCCCCCTCAGATATGTCAGAAATTATTAGGAAATGGACTGTCTTTGCTGCCTCACTTCCTTGGACATAAAACCCTTCTAATTTACTACAGTGGGGACAAGGACATTACCTTGTTTTACAAGTTTAAAATGTTTCCCAGAGAAACCCACAACTTTAGTGATTAAACTGTGCTTTATGAATCGGTTCATATTTTTTGGCTTTCACTTCCATAAATTTGCATCCTAATATGTGATTAAAACTCCCCATTACCTGTGTTAATCCCCAAGCTTCAAAAGGCCACTACTTAAGTATGTTGGATTTGATTATTTGTTGGCTCTATTGACATAATTTATACCTCTTTTAACTTTATACTTTGATTATAATCTTCTTTTTTTTTTTTTCTCTCAGCTGTAGAATCTTCAGCCCTTCTTAAACAACAGACCCTCCATGCAGTCTTTAGAGCCATAATCTTTCTTAGGGCAAGGAAAACCAAATAAAACTAGAGCTCTGCCTTGTGCCTTTCCACAAAATGGAGAAAATGTTTTGTTTTCTCCCTAATGTTCTTGCCCTCAATTCTGATTGTTTGGCTTCTTTGTTTGTTTATGGAAGCATTTTAGGTTGACATCTCCAGGGAAGCTGTCCTTTAAAGCCCCATATCCTTCCCTAAACTTTCATGAGAAAATTCAAAATCAGAGAAAAAGGCCGAGGTTACCATCAGTTACTTATTTTTCCCATCAGTTCCAGCTTCAGTCTTTTGATTTCTGGCCAGATTTTGCAGTGGTTGCTCCGTAGCACAAGTTATTTATACATGTCTGTTTGGCAATGTCTGGAACATCTTGTCCATTTACCTTTTTACCTTTATTTTTCTCCTCATTCCTATGCTCTTGGTGGTTTAACCTGTATTTTGAATGTAGGATTTTCTTGACCATCTTTTTCTTTAATCCATTAACAGCCCATTTTGTTTTAGAATTTTCTAATGGGGGGCCGGGCTGTGGCACTGGAGGTAAGGTGCCTGCGCTAACCTAGGACGGACCGTGGTTCGATCCCCCGGTTCCCCATATGGTCCCCCGTGCCTGCCAGGAGCGACTTCTGAGCGAATAGCCAGGAGTAACCCCTGAGCACTGCCGGGTGTGGCCCCCCAAAGAAAGAAAAAAAGAAGAATTTTCTAATAGTACTAAAAGCAGAGTAAGGGAAAAAATATTTTCTTCACCTTTATTATTCGAAAGTGCCTTTTGGGGTGGGGGGGAGTCACATCAGGTAGCGCTCAGGAGTTACTCCTGGCTCCATGCTCAGAAATCGCTCCTGGCAGGCTCGGGGGTCCATATGGGATGCTGGGATTCGAAACACTGACCTTCTGCATGAAAGACAAACACCTTACCCCTCCATGCTCTCTCTCCAGCCCCCAGCCTTTGGGGGGTGGGGTAAAGTGCCTTTTAAACACTAATTTCAACACTAATGATTTCCAAGAGGCTACAGTGATTATCCAGCTAATTTCTGACATGTGTGTGTCATGTGTACATCAACCACCTGTGTATTGATACCTGGTTTCCTCCCACAGCTGCCTTCTAATTTTCCTACCTCTTCTAGACTGCCTCAGATAATTCTAAAAATAACAGAATTAAATTGCTTACCTCCTCAGATGTACCTTTGAGGTTTCTGCTAACTACTTTGTGGGCTAGATTCAGACACACCTTTTTTTTCCTTTTCTCAACTAGCAAATACACACAAGAGCCACTGGGGGTGGTTGGAAACCAGGCACCCCATCTGCAGGCTAAATACTGACCTCAGATCTTCTCTTTCACATCTGTAAGATGTGGTCCGCAGTGTTCTTGCACTGTTGCAACATAAACATCATGTGAAATGGATCAACAAGATTAGTGAGTGGAAATGTACTGCCCTACCTATGGGTGGCCTATGACTCTTGGGTGAACTCTAATTTTACCAAATGCTTTGTTTGACTTTCTTCTAATAGCTCTTTCATGCAGGTCACTAAGGGCTTTTTAACTTTGAACAGTCTGTTTCCTGATTGGCCTCTAGTACTTCCAGGGGCCACTCAGGGAAGTGTCTGTAAATAGTCTTTTATTTACATATACTGCATAGGTACGTTTTTATTTGACACAAAAGTTGGCCACTGAGCTATCGTGGGTTGAAACACTGGACATCTCCAGCCTTGCTTATGCTTATGTATGCTCAATTCTTGACATGGAGCCAGAAGAGGAGGGGCTGTTCATTCAGTTAAGGGTCTCTATCTGTGTTCTCCAAATCTTACAGAGATATAGAAGTTGAATTGAAAGAGCAACATGAGGGGGTTGGGAGTTGAAACCTTATTGATTGTATAAGGTTAACATAAAAAAAAAAAGCTCCCCCCTCCAACACTATATAAAATACTATGAATAGCTTAACTGGCCCTTATTTGGGAGTTGTTTGTAATGGTATTAACAATAGGAAATTCTGTGAAACTAAAAGTTAAGGCTTATGAGTTCTGAATACCTTAATATAGTATGGCACAAAGATAACTACTCTCAAAATTTCTGTGTTTTTCATCTCAGCTTTTATTCGAGTACAACACTTACTCATGCACTATGTATCCATATGTTAGTTTTATTTTCCCTTTTTGCTACTCTGCATTTTGTTGTATTATCCCAAATTGCCTAAACTCTATAACTCTCATTTTAAAGTCTAAATAATGTGTCACTATAGATAAACCAATGCATATTTTAATTTATGTTTACTGATTTTTATATATACGATATGATTTACCAACAACTTTTTCTAAGTTTTATTAAAACACCATGAATCACCAAGTTGTTCATAATACATTGTTTTAGACATTAAGTATTCAAACACCAAACCAATATAATGTCTCTTCACCAGTGTCCCTAAGCTCCCATCCATCACCACACCCTTCCTCCATGCAGACAGAAGCAATTTCACTTCATATAACTTGTTACAGTACAAAGATAAATAGATTTATCAAAACTTATATTAACACAGGTCAATTTAAAATGATTGTTATGTCTCTCCAGGGTGTTACTAAAGTCAGTGTCTAAACTTGGCAATGGTTGGTTCTAGTTGAGTCTTTTATGTTACTACTTAGGCTCACTGAGATCAGTTGATTAGTATGTGATTTTTCCTTTAAAATTTAAAATTGAAAAAATAATGAGGTGTCACATGGTCACATGGTCTAAGATTTATAGATCTAAAAAAAAATTTGTGATTTAGGGCCTGGGAGATAGCATGGAGGTAATGCGTTTGCCTTTCATGCAAAAGGTCATCGGTTAAAATTCCGGTGCCCCATATGGTCCCCCGTGCCTGCCAGGAGCAATTTCTGAGCATGGAGCTAGGAGTAATCCCTGAGCATTGCTAGGTGTGACCCAAAAACATAAAAAAAAAAATTGTGATTTGAAAATTTGATAAAGGAAAGTAGATGGGGGCATTTCTTTGGAAGGTTATGAATAGAATTAGGCTGCTGTAGTTCCTACAGAAAGGGAATGTGCATGTCTCCTGACCCCACCCTTTCTGAGAATGCCACAGACTGCCAGCCAGGACTGGGCTACTTGGGATGTATTAACAGCCATTATTTTCTTTCAGCTCTGTAGTCTGATCTCGCCTGAAAGGATTTAGCTGCTCATATTATTTTGTTTTAATCACAGAGCTGAGCTGTTTCTGTCCAAGGATGTTGGGGTGGTGTATAGTTGGCTTCTGCTATAGTCCAGGCAGAAAGGGGAGTTAGCTTGCCCCTTTTCTGAAAATGCCATAAAAGTATCTGCTAGGACCAGACTACCTGGGACACTTTTTGTTTGTTTGTTTGTGGGCCACATTTGGTGGTGATCAGAGGTTACGCCTAGTTCTGCACTCAGGAATCTCTCCTGACTGGCTTGGGGATGGCAGGGATTGAATCCAGGTCAGCTGTATGCAAGGCAAACACCTACCCCACTATTTATTGCTCATGTGCCTATTAACACTTTATGTTCTATTTCATTTTTGTATGTGGTGGGCTACATTTGGCGATGCTTGGGGGTTACTCCTGGTTCTTTACTCAGGAATTACTCCTGGCAGTGCTTGCCTCCAAACACTTGCCCCAAGCACTTGCCCCCAAGCACTTGCCCCTAAACACCATATGAGATGCCCTGGATCAAACTTAAGTGGCTGCATGCAAGATAAATGTCCTACCCATATTATCATGCTGTCCCCTATTAACACTTTTAAAATCATATCTCCACCTACAATTGAGAAAAATGACTCTTCAACAAACATCTTCATAGCTATGCTCATTTCATTGATGATAAATAGTTCTTTCAAATTACACTTTTGGGGAGAGTTGGGCCATACCCAGTGATGCTCATGGGATATTGAGCTCAGAAATCGCTCCTGGCTCAGGGGACCATATGGGATTAAACCCAGGTTCCTCTTGGACAGCTGTATACAAGGCAAATTCCCTACCATTTTGCTATCGCTCCTGCCCCTCAAATTACACTTGTAAAATTTTGTTCTTTTGGGGGATACACCAAGCAGCTCAGAGCTAAGTCTAAATTCTGCACAAATTCCTAATGGGCTTAGAGGACCAAATGGGTTATGGGAATAAAATACATGTCAACTACATACAAGTCAATTGACCTAGCTGCTGTAACTATCACTCGGGCTCCAAGTTACACTTTTTAATGTGTACTTTTTGTTGTTCTTGTATCTGATGCAGATTTCCCCATATTAATAAAAAAAAATTAAATGCTAGGTAAAAAGTGTAATAGAAAATATAGTATAGAATAGCATCCAGAGAAAGATTTGCTCGACCAGTGTTTTTTGTTTTGCAATTTACAAGTGTATGTTACTGATTTAGAAGAATTTTAAATAAAATAAGGGTCAGTATTTTGCCTTAGTTCTAGAAAGTATCTCCCCTCAGTTTCTAGTTTGCCATTTGGGTTTTATTTTATTTTATTTTATTATTATTATTTTTTTTTTTTTTTTGGTTTTTGGGCCACACCCAGTGACGCTCAGTGGTTACTTCTGGCTATGCGCTCAGAAGTCGCTCCTGGCTTGGGGGACCATATGGGAAACCAGGGGATCGAACTGCGGTCCGTCCTAGGCTAGCGCAGGCAAGACAGGCACCTTACCTCCAGCACCACTGCCCTGT
>PVKC010003027.1:0-24519 GCA_004027635.1 Crocidura indochinensis | reverse complement strand
CACAGTGGTAGGGCATTTGCCTTGTAGATAGCCAACCTGGGACAGACCTGAGTTTATTCCTAACGTTTCATATGGTCTTCTGAGTCTGCCAGGAGCAACTTCTGCGTGCAGAGCCAGGAATAACCCCAGAATGTGGGCAGGTGTGCCAAAATTAAAAAAAAAAAGTATTATTCAGGTTTAAAGTATATATCCAAATAAAGATCTAAATTTGTATATAATAGCATAATGCTTGTCACTAAAAGTTTTGTTTCCAACTGTCGATGAACAGTTTACTCTTTTAACCAGTTTACCTCCAACTCCTTCCCTCAGCTAACCACTATCTCATTCTTGTAGTCCAAAGCTTGTTTCTGTTTGTTTGCTAATTTATTTTGTTCTTTTATCTATCACATTGGAGTGAAATCATAGATTGGTTTTATTCCACTACTACAAAGTTTAGATAATCCTGGAGTAATTAAAGAATAATTTACCTATATCTTCCTCTTATTTTTATGGCTTATCTAATAAACACCTTTTTGTTCTGATATATTGTAAACAATGCTTTTTTCTTTTTGATTTTCCTCAATAGATGAGATCCTTTTTTGGACTCAGTATATTTATTGACTTTAGCATTAACTTCTAGTGGTCTCAGCCTATTAATAAAACTGCTATAATTAATTCTTTTAATTTTCTTGGTTCTCTTGTATCATTATAAAAATTGTTTCCTACAACTTTGGACCATCATATTTACTATTACCATGGGACTGCAGTCTAGGGAATTTGCCTGTAGACCTCTTGCTTTTTGTCTTTGTTGTAGGAACAGTACATTTTCATTCATCAGTGTGTGCAGCTCATGTGGATGAAGAAGAAGCAGCAGTTCTGCATCAGCGATGTCATCTATGAAAATGTGAGCAAGTCCTAGTTCAACACTCAAGCAGTAAGTGGAGAAGAGCTGTCAGGAGTTCTCTATCTTAGAATAATGGCGAGGTTGTGATAAGCTACAACCCAAAGCAAGAGAAGTTGCTTATATTCCGCCATCTTGGTGGTGGTTAAAGAGTAAATCTCAGAACTTAATCACACCTTGCGTGGTAGGTTTTACATACAGGTGCTTTCCATACTCAGGGTAGTCTGACTTCCATCTCTCTCTACTTTGAACCAATCAGGATATTACTAACTATTCCTCTCTATATATAGAACAAATATGTTATGAGTTATAAGAGATCACAAAAAAAAGACCCAAGTTGGAGTAAATACCTCCAAGGTGAGAAGCATTGCCTATAAGCTCAGAATAGTAGCATCAAGCATCAAGTAACATACTCATGTGCTCAGTTTTTGACAAGAATATCAGATCTTGGCGATGCAAGTAACAACCAAACTTCCAGTTTGACTCATTAAACAGTATAAAAGGCATCTTGATATATTGAGGTGGAAGAATCAAGAATAGATAGAGAGAGCAGAGGTAGAAGAAGGCACAAATGGTATAGTGGGTGCCAAGATGGATAAACACTGTATTTTGATGTGCAGCCAAAGAGAAAGAGAGAAATCATGAGGAGACAGAAAGGATAAAGAATAAAGATGATGGGGCCCGGGAGATAGCATGGAGATAAGGTGTTTGCCTTTCATGCAAAAGGTCATCACTTCGAATCCTGGTGCCCCGTATGGTCCCCCATGCCTGCCAGGAGCAATTTCTGAGCATGGAGCCAGGAGTAACCTCTGAGCACTGCCGGGTGTGACCCAAAAACAAACAAACAAACAAAAAAAGAATAAAGATGCAAGGAAATGCAGGTGCAAGGAAAGGCATTTCAGATAGATAGAAAAGAGGAAGTGCATAAGTCTCCTGTATGCTGAGACTGAATGTAAGGCAAGTGCTATGGGATTGGGGAAGTTGTGCTTCTAGCCATAGGATGATTGATGAATAGTCCTGCTCTCTTAGATTGATTTACTGACTCACTCTCCCTCCTTCTTGAATTCACAGGACAGAAAATGATGTACATTCATCCTCCTTCACTTCCAGAGTTTTGAGGGCTCTAGCCATTTACCAAAACAGAGCCCCTGCTTTATAGTACTTGGTCAAGGGGATAATTTCTCTCACTGAAGCACCAGGAAGACTTAGCCTTAAAGAGCCTACAAGTGTCTTTTGGACTTTTCACTTCTGGACATTGGAAAAGGGACCAAGCAACTGAACAGCAGAAAAGTCCAGATGCTCTGAAAAGGATACAGTCACCGTATTCCTGAAGTTTCCTTTTGTCAAACTGGTTGGGCAGTTTTCTTGTTAAGTGCAATAATCTTTGTGTTGTGTGATTTTATCAGAAAGTTGGATTGTCGTCTGCTCACACAACTGCTCAAGTCCAGAGCCTAGAAAGGAACATGAATTGTTGGTGTCCAGCTATACCTCACATTAAGAAGAGGCATGGCCATTGGGAGGAGACAGGAATTCTTCCTCAAGGCAATGAGTAGTATTCCCTACACAGCTCTGAGCTGGTGGAGTAGATGTTGGAAGAAATGGAGGAGGTTCTGTCCACAGATCAGCTGTGGTTCTTTCCCAAATATGAAAAGCTGCAATTCAGCTTCACAGTAGAATAGAAAAAAAAATTCATGTCTTACCTGTTCTAGTCCTTGATGGGTTTCTTCTTTATTAATGGTTAAATGTTTTTTTTTACCCCCTGGGCATTCCTTCTACTGGTTTCACTGCACTGGTTTATTTTTTCCCTTTTTCTTCCTTTTTCTTTTTCAGTAAACCAGATCTAGTTCAAGGAAGTCTGACTCTTTAAAACCTGATGTTCTTTGGGCAAGCTTGGTGCATAGATTCTGCCTTCCTATTTTTTGGTCGACATGCACAGGGGGAAGCTATTTCTTTGAAAACTATAGGCTGTGAAAATGCACTTTTTGCCCCCACATGCTGAAAGGTTAGGAAGTCATGGTGATGAACTGCAGCATGCTAAGACAATTCCTTGGCTACATTGTGGGTGGGGTGGGGTGGTTAGATTTTGTCAAGCATCTCTGGATTCTTACTGACATTTTGGTCTGTTTTCTTTGGGGCTGTTACTTTCCATTTTGAAACCCGTGTAACTAGGAACCTTTTGTTCTTTGGATTTTATATAACGGTACCTAATTGCGTGTGTGACATGATGGCTGTCAAAGTGGACATGATGCCCCCCTGGGAACTGTTACCATGTGTCACTTCCGGAGAAATAAGAGGTGATGCTACAGGTTGGCCAAGGACAACCTGCTGAGTTGAAAGTGAATACAAGCTGGCTGCTTCACTGTGAACCTCGTGTGTGTTTCCTCTGGCTTCGTTCTCCTCTATCATCTCTGTCGTGGCACCCCCCTGTTCCCCATCATCCTCCCAAAGCCAAGCCCTTAGGAGTAGCTTCGTATTTGATCAGTGACCTTAGGGATGATGAAAAAACGCCAAGTGAACAGCCCTGCGCCCCATCGTCCCTTGTCACTGAGAAGGCCTGGTCACAGCAGATCTTGGCACTGCTCTCAGCCAGCAAGTCTCAGTTTCACCTCGCAGGGGGGACAGCCGGATACTGCAACTCAACAGCTTGTGCTCCTCAGAGATGATTCACCTCACTCCTACCTACAGCCACCTCTTTCTCTTCCCGTGTCCTTGCTGTTTCCCCCTTCTTGAACATGTTCATAATCTTGCTCCATTCTCAAGAATACACCTTCATGGAGTGAGGTGGCAAATCCAGGTGACACAATCTTCGGCACAGGGGAAGCAGTCAGGTGCCCAGGGTTGACCATGGGTAAAGCCACACAAAGCATATGTAGAGCATTACTTGCCTTGAAACTTAGAGCACATCATAAATAATTCATGCTTTTCTTGAACACTCCTTCCGAGGAAGGATCAAATAGTACCAGATCAATTTTCTTTAAAGAAAAGATAAGGTCTCCCGAGTTCCCCAGTTTGACTACAGAAAGATCATACTAGAACACTTACCCAGACATTCCTTTGTTTTTTCCACACTAGGCACCCTGCTCACTGGTTCACAGAAATGTGTGGAACTCATAATGGGAAAAATATTTACCTGTTAGAAATTTTGAGTTTTATCTTGAAGACTGGTTATACCAATGTATATTGGCTTTATAGCACCAAACCTTGCAGGATAAGAAGTACTGAATGGGAGAACCAAGTTGCTATGCATCCTGTCTTTTTCTTTCCTTTTTGTGGAGGGGTTGAGGCACACTTGGAGGTGCTTAGGAGTTCCTCCTGTTACTATATTCAGGAATGGTTCCTGGCAGGCTCAGGGGAACCATATGGGATGCTGTGGATCAAATCAAGGTCAGTCATGTGCAAAGCAAATTACCTACCTGCTGCACTATTTCTTCAACCCTTCCTGCTTTCTATTTTGTAAGAATCTTCTAAACAGTTACAATTGAACAGGACCCATTTCTCAGTGTTCAGTGGGAAAGATAATGATAGAACCCCTGGATTATTAAGGGTTTTATTTCTTCATTGTCTGCTTGGTATAAACATGGAAGTACAGATTCACACAGGTTCTAACAACAGTTGTTGGCACAGAAGGAACAGAAGAAGCCTTTGGATTCCAAAATACTTCACTTTGACTGCAACTGAAACCAAGTTCCTACAAGTCAATTTTTTTTTTTTTTTTTTTTTGGTTTTTGGGTCACACCCAGTGACACTCAGGGGTTACTCCTGGCTATTCGCTCAGAAGTCGCTCCTGGCAGGCACGGGGGACCATATGGGGAACCGGGGGATCAAACCGCGATCCGACCTAGGTTAGCACAAGGCAAGGCAGGCACCTTACCTTTAGCGCCACCGCCCGGCCCCCCCTACAAGTCAATTTTTGAAGTTAGTTAATGAAGTATCATTGGGATAATTCAACAGCTAGCACTTTCTTCCATCTATCACTGAAATTAAATGATTCTAGTTAACATTTTTGAGGGGAGTGGAAAATCATTCTAACTAAAGCATTTTTAGCTCCCAACAATTACAACAAGGAAGATAACATTGTCCCCAGGTTTAAACTCAGAAAAAGTAATAGAATGATTTTAATGTTTAATTTTGTTATGGACATCTTCTACACATTGTCCCTGCTATATTTCTTTTAAAAATACTAAAGCTGTAGTGTGTACACGCAACATAAAGGCTAGAGGCTCTGGATCTGAATATTTTCGACCATATAATAGCTGCTTGCAACAGGCTTGGCCATCAGCCAGGGAGTTAAGGTTACTCAATCCAATTCCTAAGAGTCAAAATCTTTCCTGCTTTCTAGCAAGGAGACCTTCTTTTCCACATTAGGAAATGTCTGATATAATGTGCTTCAAATTAGCTGGCTCACTGCCTTGAGCACAGATCTCTAACCTGGTGCTTGGCACAGACTCAGTATCAGGGGCCAAGCTTTGCAGAGACTTTAATATCCACTTTGGCTAAAGGGCTTAGTAAGCAACCAAAATAGAACATGTGAAAGCTGCAAACACACTCCTGCTTTTTAACAGGCGCATTAGGTTGCACTTGAAGGACACTGAAGCTATAACAGGTCTGATGTCCTCCCTTTTAGAACAGCGAAAGTTGTACTTTTAATTGTAATAGATGCTTATCACAAAGCATGATCATGGCAGGCCACATGATTAGAAAGGGAATACAATAATAAAATGTCTACCTCCAACTTGGAACATTACCAGACTGAAGCTTGTTTAATAATCTATTCCAAAAATCTCTATCTAATATTGAATGAATTAATCACCAACTGATGAAATTTCTTTATACTGACCATGTTATAGACACCATGAGAAGCTCAAATGGCTTCAAATACTGACTTTAACAAATAGGGGCTGGAGCAATAGCATGCTGGATAAGGCCTTGCACTGTATATGGCTCACTGAGCTCTGCCAGAAATGATCCCTGAACACAGATCCGGCAGAAAGTCCAGAGTACTGCTGGATATGTACCTAGAGTCAGGAGTTAGCCCTGCCTGGGCACTGCTGTGCATGATCCAAACTCCTTCTCCACCCCAAAATGTCTAGAACCATTTAGGAAATATGGCATTTTGGTGAATAAAGACACCAGACTATCTCTTTTCTTCCCTCATTTTTCAAGACCATAACAGTGAATGAGCTACAGTTCCTAGAAAAGACCATATAGCTGTAGAGTATCTTCACAAAGAGAGAATGATGAAGGAAAAGCAGGATTTTTGTCTGGAGTGCTAAAGGAAGGTTGCCATAGTCTTGCTTTGGAAATTCAATGGTATAGCTCTTTGGGGAGTTTCGTACTCTTGGGGAACACACACAGTCAGGTGTGGGAAATGGAGTCTGAAGGCAGTGGTCATGAAAGCAGACCATGATAGAGAGATCTAGAGGAAAGCACCAGGAATCAAGGCTAAAGAGCTAAATACCTTGTACCATGATTTGAAGGTAGCTGGTGCCACAGACTGTTCTATGAATATGAATATTACTGTAGCCCTTGTCCAGGCTGGGAACTTGCAACCTAAACTTGTGTCTACTTTGATGTAGGCAACTGGGACTGGAACTTTGGGGGGAAAACTCAATTGTAGCATGCCCATTCAGCCATTGTTAGGATGACAATAGTGGTAGTCTCTGGTAGGAAGAATTTAAAGTATATGGGTTCTGGCAGCAAAAGTTTGTCTTTTTCAAGGACAGCTCTGTTGTAGGAAGTTCCTGGTACTGAATCATTACTACTCATTCCTTTCTGCTGATGGCAACTTCCTCAATAAGAGAATGAAGCTGTTCTGTGAGAAAAGCAATCATTTAGGAGAGTGTCCAGAGGCTGCCAGAGAACATTGCCTTTCACCATCAATCTTTGCTATTAGGACAATGGTCTAGTTACAGTTTGAGTGCAGGTGGATTTCCTCCTATGGAGGACTCAGGATACAAAACCTATAGGTCAGGACTGAACCTTGCTGAGGGCTTAAAATAACCTGAATGAAGCATCTGAGAAAAATCCTGAGTGTGGAATCAAGAACAGGTAGGGTACAGACTACATATACCCCTACCCAGTTCTGTTAACAGCAGCCCTGGGTGGAGGTTTTAGTCCATGCTTCCATCTGAGCTCCTCTGCTCCCCTGATTTCACTAGCACTAGCCAACACTAGTGTTTCCGAGAGGTTGGTCTTTATAATGCAACAGACAGCAGAACAAAGCCAGCTGTTTAACCCAAAACATACACTCAAAGCGATAGATCTTCAAATAAAATGAAAAAACAAAGGGATATACCACAAATGAGGAAATAAAATAACCAACCCCACCTCCCCACCCCAGGAAAACTTTGAACGTAACAGAAATAAGTAATATGTCATAAATAATAAAAAATATGTAATAATGTAAAATGACTATGGGACAATATCAAGAGGAATGATAGATATAGTGCTTGCTACTGGAAAAAGACAGGAGTAGAACCCCATTTAAAGAAATCAGAATCAAGATCTTTCCCAATTTGAAGACAGAAAGTAAGCATCCAAATCTAAGAAGTTCGAGTTCTGAATGAAATACTGCCAGCATTTGGGGAAAACCAAATTAGATACTCGAATGGAGACCCTAATAGTGTATTTTTTGACTTTTCAGTGGAAAATAATATATATATATAAAGTTTTGGGGGGCATACCTAGCAGTGCTCAGGAGTTAGTTCTGGCTCTGCACTCAAGAATCACTCCTGGTGGGCTTGGGCTACAATATGGGATACTTGGGACCAAATCCAGGTCAGATAATAGCAAACTATACTCAAAGTAGTAGAAGAAAATAATTTGTAACCTAGAATGCTCTACCCTCTCAGATTACCACTTAGATTCAAAGAACAGTTTAAGAGCTTTGCAAATAAAAAAAAATCAAAGTAGTTAATTACCACCAAACCAGCCAAGCAAGAAATTTTAAAGCATGCTTTCTTTAAACTCTGCCTAGCACCCTAAAGTAGATTTACGTAAATTGTTAAGTATGTAAGGAAAAAATACCCAAAGGACTCATTGGGAGATAACTGGGTATAGAGGTGATACAGGGAATACTATTAAGTGACAAAAAAAAAAAATAAGAAATACAGTGACAAAAAAGTAAGGGGGAATTATGTAAGCCAAAGTAAGTTAAAAGGGCAAAAGACAAGTATTAGAAGATTTACTTCAAGTACAGAAATAAGGAAATAAAACTGCTGAATGGACAAAACAAACTAGTGGACATTTATAACAGAACTTAGATTATCTAAGGGAAAATGGGTGAAGGGCTTTGTTACATCCTTTCAAGAGGAATGATAGATATAGTGCTTGCTACTGGAAAAAGACAGGAGTAGAACCCCATTTAAAGAAATCAGAATCAAGATCTTTCCCAATTTGAAGACAGAAAGTAAGCATCCAAATCTAAGAAGTTCGAGTTCTGAATGAAATACTGCCAGCATTTGGGGAAAACCAAATTACATATTCGAATGGAGACCCTAATAGTGTATTTTTGCCTTTTCTCTAGATTGTGTCAGCACAGTATTTTGCTGATACAATTTTGATTTTTGTAGTTTTAGTTACCCAGAATCAACATCAATCTTTAAATATTTTATGCATAATATGTCCTGAGAGTGAGAAAGAGCAAGAAGAAACAGAGGGAGAGGAAGAGATAGAAGAGGGAGAAACAGTAAGACAAGGAGAGAGAGACAGAGGGAGAGGAAAAGACAGGAGAGGGAGAGAAATAGGGGGATAGCGAGAGGGAGAGGAAGAAGGAGGAAAGGGAGATGAAGAGGGAGATACAGAGAGAGAGAGGGAGATAAGAGGATGCCTGGGATATCTAGGACATTTAGGACTGATGAGTCTGCAAAGAGCCCTTGCAGAGCCCTGACACTCATTTCCCACCGTCCCTACGAGGCAGCCATCAAGCTGCGCCTAAAGTTTGCTTGTTCTACATAGGGTGGGAAATGAACCCTGTCACCCAATTTCTCATTTCTTAGGGAATCAAGGACTCAGGTTGAAGTGAGGAATTTCTCTTTGTAGGAAAGTAAGGTTAGTGCTAAACCTTACACTTTTTGGGGTCCATTGCTTTCCCTCACAGAAAAGTTTCAGGAGACGATAGCGAAGTCAAGCAAAGAGAGAAGGAGGGCAGTAGTTAAAGACACTTCTCAAGAGAGAGAGAGAATATTGGCTTCTCCAGAGTGGAAATAGCAAAGTATACATTCCACACATTACCAGAATGGAGAAATGTGCTCTGAAGTAGGAAAGTCCACATTTCAAGAGAGGAGATAGGAGCATGTGACTGCCATTTGCAGTGCACCTGGCCTGGAGTTTAGCATCTTAATGGTTTTTCCAACTAATGTAAGGGTCTTCATGTCAAAGGCTTCATCCTTGGGGTTGGCTAATGTTTTAAACAATGTTTTCCCCACCAGGGCTCCATTATCCTCTTGAACCCCATTTATAAGTGAAATTGATGACAGGAATGTACATATAGGGAGAAATATAGAGGACACCACTGTCTCTTCTGAATAATACAGTCAAGATCATGGTTTTGTTACACATTTTGGTCAGTGATTTATTGTACAAAAACATCAGGTTTCCACTGCTTTTCTTGCTCATCCGTCATCACAGACCTTGACACGTCCCTCCTCCTTCTTGAGACAATCTGAGCTAGATCTTTCCTGCACTCCAGAAAGAACTCTCTTCATTTCTATTCTTGATTCCATCTGCTTGCACACTTAAACAAGGAATTTCCACTTGGCAAGTAAATCCATAGCTTCCTTTGTTTATGCATCTAAGCACCCTTGAAAAATTAAGACTGCCTGAGTCTAGATTGCTTATGGATAGGAGCCCAAAAAGATCATCCAGTCCATTTTAGTGAAAGGGCAGATGCTATGTATATACTAATACCAGGACTGCTCCAAACAGACATTTTATCTCTTAGCTAATTACACCTAACTACAAGAAAATACTATGCATTTCCTTTAATATTTTACATAGTCTGAATAATTTAAGAACATTATGAGCAAGTTAACAGGAAAAGAAGGTGAGAGACTATTGAGCTAATACATTATAATGGTCGGATTAAAATAGCAGAAATTCTGTGTAGCCCACCGAACCCCCCTGCCTACCACTTGATGTTGCTTTTCATTCAACTTCACTTCTGATAAAGTAGAATAGTTAAAGTAGATAAAGTAGAACTGTGTAGGCATATAGGTAAGATGGCCCTGGTAATGTACTGATAGGGACTAATAAAAGTCAAGAGATTCCCTAACCCTGAAGTGGAACAAAAGCATGAAGCCCACACCCCTTTGAGGTATAAATTCTGAGCTCTTTTAAGAGGAGAAACTGAGGCACCACCCAGGTGTAGAAACACAAGGTCCTACCAAGAGAAGGGTGGACCCTTCAGAAAAGGAGAAGCTACAGAGCCTGAGGAGTGGTAGCACAGCAGTAGGGCTTTTGCCTTGCACGCAGCTGACCCAGGATGGACACCCGTCAATTCCCAGCATCCCATATGGTCCCTGAGCCAGGAGTGATTTCTGAGCACAGAGCCAGGAGTAACCTCTGAGCACCACAGGGAATGGTCTCAAAAGAACAAAAAACAAAATAAAAGAAAGAAGGGGCGGAGAGATAGCACAGCAGCGTTTGCCTTGCAAACAGTCGAACCAAGACCTAAGGTGATTGGTTCGAATCCTGGTGTCCCATATGGTCTCCTGTGCCTGCCAGGAGCTATTTCTGAGCAGATAGCCAGGAGTAACCCCTGAGCATTGCCGGGTGTGACCCAAAAACAAAACAAAACAAAAAAAAAAAAAAAGAAAGAAAGAAAAGAAAAGGAGAAACTATAGAAGAGTCTATAAAGGGACAATGAACAGTGCAAGGCTTTCCTGGAACAACACCCACTTAACACTTAGGCATGCAAAACTCTAGGGGAAAAAAAAAAACATTTGGAAGAATTGTATTGGGGTTTGCTCTTCAAGCCCTGTTCTCCCTTGCAAATGTCTATTAGCTTGTCTCTATGTTCCTTTTTCAGTTCATTTCCACTCTAGAGAAACCCAATTCTCTCTCAAACACTATTTACCTTTCAAAACATTTCAAAATGAAAAAAAATCTACCTTTTTTCACTTTAGGGCCTGTTCCTAAATTCTTCTCAGTGAGTGAAGGCCACACAGTATCTATGCTGAGCTTAGGAATGACTTAATCTAGGCCAGGCATTTCCCAGACTGCCTTTTGTGGCTGAGGTTGAGCAGAAAGATTGAAACACTCTTTTCTTGAGCCAACCTCTTTTGTTCCCCACTTTACAAAGCCACCAGCAACAGAATGAATAGGTTTATTTTCAGGTAATGTATTTAGTCTAAAGGGCAACCTTTCCACTTGAGAAACTGCTACTTTCTAATCCTCCAAGAAAGTCATTTACTTATCCAACATCCATGGCTGGCAGAGAAAGAGGCTATGAAGATGAATGAGAAAAAGTCCTTTGCCTCAGGAGTCTCATTCTGGTAGGAAAACTAACTAAAAGCAACAGAGCAACCCAGATGTCATCATTGAAGTATAGAAGGCATCAATGTATGTTTGATCAAAAGAATGACTTTTTCCCTGGAACCGTTACAAAAGACTATCCTGCCACTTGAAGAAGAATACTAATAAAGCCCGCTTGCTGCTCTTGCGTTCATTTCTCTACTTGCTGGGGCACCTATGGGTGAATAGATCTCCGACTATCTCCTGAAGTGTTTCTTTGAGGCTCTGTCCACTTTTCCAGGCCTCCACACAGCAACAGTTTATCTGCTAGTTGGCAGATTTTAATGGTTTTATTGTAGCTATAAATATAAGAGTTTTATATATATTTATATATATGTATATATGTTGTAGACGTCTTGCGTCTCAGCAATTCTCATGGGTCATAGTCCTTTCACGGGAGGAAAACGTGTAACACGAGCGGACGAATATGAAATATGAAATCATGATACCACACGCAGTATATGTGGGGTCAACACTTTTCTGGCAGGAGTGGAACAAGTTTAATTTTTGAGCAGGGGGATTTATAGGGGTAAAATTAGCCACAGGTGAAGAATAATTGTAATCACAATGCCTAGTATAATGATAACAATACCTAAGTGTGACTATAAAATTGTAAGTTACAAAAGAGGAGGTCACAACTCAAGGTAACTCTTAGCAAGCTTGCTTTAAATGCAAAATCAGGATTAGGAGAAAATAGGAAATACCTAGGAACTTGATCTTTCTAGGCTGGACTCCTATTGTTTTTAGAGGTTAAAGGGAGGGAGGAGCCAAATCCCCAAGAAAGAGTTTCCCTATTTCTAAAGGAGGGACAAAAGTCGAAATCTGTATCAGCTGCAAAGGACAAATTTGAAAAGGAGAGAAAATTTGTCTTTGCTCTTTTAGGGCTGACTAAATCCAGAAAAGGGGTTCTCAAATAAACTTTTGGGCTGGAATTTCTGGGCCAAATTATTTGAAAGAGGCCAGTATTTTTGCCTGATATATACAAAGGAGAGATAGTCAGGTACTGGCTGAAAATGTAATGCCAGGCATCTCTTTTGAAATTCCTCAACTATCCTCACAGGGGAAAAAGGCTTCCACAGCAGACCTTTTGAGGAACCCCATGGGGGTTAAATTATTTCTTCCCACCAGGGAAATCTGAGGATACATCTGGTGGGCTGAGCCCCCCTAAAGGCTTAGGCATGCCCTGGCATATATATATATATATATATATATATATATATATATTATGTATATATATATATATATATATATATATATTTTCCCTTCTGGTCCCTCAATAGCCATGAGCCGACTGTTTCCTCTCCTTCCATTTCTCTCTCTCCTCCTCCCTTTTTCCCTCTTTAAATTCCTATCCAGAGACAGGAAGCTGGGTCCTGAATCAGTACCTGAAGGTTCATCTGACCTTTGGATTTCTGCATCTGGGTGGTGCCTCAGTTTCTCTATCTCCTAGGAGCTCAGGATTTGCATCTTAGAGATGTGAATTTAGGGTCAGAACAATAGTACAGCAGGCAGGGCATTTACCTTATATGCTGCTAACTGGGGTTCTATCCCTTGCATTCCATATAGCCCCTGAGCCTGCAGAGAGTAAACCCTGAGCGCTGCTGATTGTGCCCCCTCCAAAAAAAAAGAGAGATGTGATTTTCATGCCTTTGGCTACTTCAGGGTTCGGCAGTTTCTTTTTTTTTTTCTTTTTTTGGTTTTTGGTTTTTGGGTCACACCCGGCAGTGCTCAGGGGTTACTCCTGGCTCCATGCTCAGAAATTGCTCCTGGCAAGCACGGGGGACCATATGGGATGCCGGGATTCGAACCGATGACCTTCTGCATGAAAGGCAAATACCTTACCTCCATGCTATCTCTCCAGCCCCAAGTTGGGCAGTTTCTTATGTCTAATTATTTCCCCAAACCAGTCTCTGCCTGCAATATGATAATAATACTAGGGACTCAAAAGCAACACATGTTGATCACATCCAGGGTCACATGAATGTTCTGGGGGTCAGAATGCCCATAGCTCATGGTAGAACAAGAACAACCTTGACAAGGTGCTGTCTCATTAAAGGAAAGAGTGTGTGTGTGTGTGTGTGTGTGTGTGTGTGTGTGTGTGTGTGTGTCATAGTAAAATACTTAGAAAACAGGGTAAAGATGAGATGGTGAAAAGCAAGTTTCATTCCCAATGCCTTGTGCGTCCAGGCAAAGAACATGAAATGATGGTTCTTTTCGGAATCATTTTATGGGAATAAACACATTCGTTTCCACAAATGGCTTGCCTTTTCAAATGTCCCTTTCCAAAACCCTAACAAGACTATAATAAACACTTCAAATTTTTGAACTTTGCTCAAGGCTAGGTTCAGAATCAGAGTCCTATGAATAGTCCCATCAGTCCTATGAATAGTTTCCCATCAGTAAACGTGGACTGGAGGCCACGAGGCGTGGGACAGGGTGAGGCTAAACAAGTCAGACCTCTTGCCTGGCTATCATGGGAGTTCTAGTTCAAAATCAACTGACCCAACACTCTTAGTTCAGTTCTAAGAATGTCAAAAAAGTCCCAAGGGTTGTAAGTTCAGAAAAATTAACTAAGCTTTGCTGCTTTTACAAATACAAAATAGAATGGTTTGGGAAAGTTTCCTCCTTCAGATCCCATCCCCAACCACTTCCCAGTTCCAACCCTCAGAGCGGTGCTTTGAGTTTGCCTCTGTATCTGTTGCTACACACTCAATTCAGGGATGGGAGCATTTCATTTGTATTTTGCTAACCCACTGCACTGTGCAAAACCCAGCAGGTCATTTCCTTTTTTTTCTTTTTTTTTTTCCCATTGCAGCATGACAAATTCTAAATTCTGCCCTAAACTCAGATTGGTTTTTATCAACAAGACGATAAAACTTCCCTTTGCTCTCCCTTGTTGTCTCAGAATCCTGGGCTCTTGCAGAATCATGAATTATTAATAGGCTAGACCCCTCTCCCTTGCAAAGGGTCACATTTTGTGGCGTTGTCTTTGCTTGAGGTCTGATTCATGCTCCAGAGTAAGCCCAAAGGAACCTTGTGGAGCTGTAGAGGACTCACCATAGTTGTGCAAGGGTAAGTCACAGGACTGATTAAATCATAAGAAATAAGATCCAGAGATTCCTCTTCTGAACTGGATATTGTTGTATATGAAAATATTTCCATAAGATTATTCTTTGCCTATTGTCCCACCTTGACCTTCCCGGTGGAGGAGCTGTTGAGAGTCAAATAGCTTGGGTGCCAGGTTTTGGGGTCAGTGGCCAGAGTTGGCTGGCTGGCTTGAGGTGTTTTGGAGCCAGCAGCAGGCTGACAAAGGACTCTCCTCATCCAACCTTTTAACCCTTAACCCTCCTGTTTGTGTGGATTATTTGCTGCAGATAAATATTACCAAGATCACCACCCAGAGAGGGGGCAAGGAAATGGGAACCAATTTCTCATTCTGGGAGCTCTTTGCAGATACATAAACAATCAACAAAGGTGAAAACGGGACCCAACAAATGGGGCAACAGATATCACTAAGACTGGAACCAGGAGTAGCTCATTTATGCCCTGATTGGTGAACATGTATAATTTCTACTGCAAAGCAAAAGCTAAGATGTTCAAAGGCAATTTTTCTACCTATGTAATGGACTCCTAGGGGTGAATTCCAGTAATCAGAAGTTAGAGAGTAAACATAGACTAATCTGTTGAGCTTATAATGCTGAGACAGAGAATAATGTTTCCTGGTCTTTCTAACTGGTGCCATACAATGAACAGTTCTCAAGTTTCATGTGTTCATCAGAATGACCGTCAAGGGGGAAGAAATGAAAACGTGGCATGAGCAGTAAGAGAAACAGTTATCTATTATGTTCAGTCATATATATACTTTATCAATTAAAAAAGAACGGAGTCTTGGGTGTTGAAACAAGATAGGGAACTTGCCTTGCATGTGGCCAATCCAATTTCTTTCCAGGGTTTGTTCCAGTTTGGCAGCATGCAAGGCAAATGCCCTACTACTGTGCTATCTCTCTTGTCCCACTCTGGATCAAATGTTACTCCTGACTTGAACAGGTTTGGTCCTGGATCAAACCTGGGCCAGTCTTGTGCAAGGCAAATGCCCTACCTATTGTGCTATTACTCTGACACTCCCACACCCCCGGTTTGGTTTCTGGCACTTCATAAGACACACTGAGCACTGCAGGAGTGATTTCCAATTGGCTCCACATCAAATCCATTAAAAAAAAGATCCATAAAACAAAACAAAATAACTCTGGGGCTTAGGACCGGGAAATGTGCTCACATGTTATAAGGTCCGAGGTTCCATCCCAGCATCATACTCACAAAGGGATTTTCTTTGCTTAAAATACTAACATACACTGGTGCTAGAGATAATACAATGGGTTGGTTGTTTGCCTTGTACAAGGCTGGTTTAATCTCCAGCCCCCCATTAGGTCCCCAGTGATCCCTGAGTGCTGAATCAGGATTAAATCCTGGGCACTTCCCAGTAAGGCCCAAAGAAACATATATCAATACACTGACCCTTGATATTAGAGGGGGAAGGTTTACGTGATACATAGAAGTCTGAGAGTTGATTTCCAATTGAGTTGATCCTTTTTGTGACTTGTGCAGTCTTTTAAGTTAATATTCTAGCTGATCAAAGTTCATTCGCCCTTGACCTCTTCTGCATCACTTTGGAGGTCTCTCTCTTCTTCCCGCAAAAACAAAACAAACAAACAAAAAAACAAAACAAAAAAACCATAAAATAAGGCAACTTGTGAAACATTTTGCAGTGAGTGCATCCTTAATTTTTCATGCTCTAAAAAAAACTATATTCCTTTGGGAAGATAACAGGGATAATTAAAGCAGAGATTTTATATTCTCAATGCTCCAGGGATGCCCCAAGAAGAGCAGGAGGAAAAGGGTCAAGTGCATGGGATGGTGGTCAGGAAGGAGCCCAGGGGAGCAGCCTGCTTCCGAACCATCTGGGCCTGGCAGGAGCCCTGGTTCACTGCCCTCCTCATGCCATAGAACCCAGTGAAAAGGACCAATTCCAAGGCTCATCAGGAAGCTTCTCAGTAGAAACTCCCAACTGACAGGATACTAGAAACAAGGCCTTACTTCCCACAGAGCACAATCTTATCCTCAATGTACTGTAGAGTCTATAGTGTAGTTCTTACCGTTTGGGGAAAATATCCCAAACGTAACATTATAAGCCTCTGGAAAATTGGTGGTACAGGCATTAGGATGTAATTCTTCCCAGGAGATCAACAGTCTAGCTTGAGGAATCAATACAGTAGGGAATTCCTAGCTTGTATGTTTCCTGAAGGTAAAGATGAGACCCAAAATTTCCTTTGACTATCCGATTTTGAAGTGGAAACTCACCAAAATTGTTAAAGGACAGTTTCTTCCTATACCCAGTCATTGGAGACCTCTCTTACTGAACTTAACATTCTAATTTAACATTAGACTTAACATTCTACTAACTTATTACACTTCTATCCCCATCTATCCCCCAAAGCAGCCTCTTATCATCTTAACATTAAGTATTTGTAAGTTACGTAAATGTCAATTTTCCCCATATATTTTAATAAAGTATGAAGACAGGATTTTTGTTGTTGCTGTTGTTGGTTTTTTGAGTAGTAGTTTTGGTGTATTTAGGGCCTACTCTTGCCCCTGTGTTTGGGAGGATTTAAAGCAGGGGTCCTCAAACTTTTTAAACAGGGGCCCAGTTCACTGCCCCTCAAGCCATTGGAGGACCAGACTATAGTAAAAACAAAAATTATGAACAAATTCCTATGCACACTGCATACATTTTATTTTGATGTGAAGAAACAAAACGGGAACAAATACAATATGTGGCCCGGGGGCCGTAGTTTGAGGACCACTGATTTAAAGTGATCACTATCTTTTTCATTGGTTTCTTATGGCCCAGGACCATTTTTTTCATATAGGGAAAAAAAAAGAGAAAACATAATTACATTTTATAAGAAGAAGAAGACAGATTCCCAATAGCAGTGCCAGGACTATGATCCAAGCAGGACAATTTAGCCCTGATGAGTGAAAGAAGAGAAGACCAGTGTTCAGGGACTAGTAGTAGCTAGTTTCTAGGTACATCAGAATGGAGACATTTGTGCATAGTGAACTCTGTAGGTGACTCCTCCCAGCTCATAGGGAACAAAGTTTTCATCTACAACGTTTGTATAGATGAGCAGAACTTTATTCATTTACTCTTTGGCTACTCAGCAGTGCTCAGGATTTAATCCTGACCCTGCAGTCAGGGATCATTCCTGGCTAGGTGTGGAGTGCTGGGGATTGAACCTGGATTGGTCATGTGCAAGGCAAATGCAGAGAAAAATATGTCAGTATCCCCAGCAGAATATTTCTTCAGGGGCCAGCGAGGTGGTGCTAGAGGTAAGGTGCTTGCCTTGCAAGCACTAGCCAAGGAAGGACCGAGGTTCGATCCCCCAGCGTCCCATATGGTTCCCCCAAGCCAGGGGCAATTTCTGAGCACTTAGCCAGGAGTAACCCCTGAGCATCAAACGGGTGTGGTCCGATAAATCAAAAAAAAAAAGAAAAAAAAGAATATTTCTTCAGACAATGACTGTTGTGAAGAATGGTAGTAAAAATATTGTTTTATTTTTGTTATTAAAACAAATAATCTTGGTCAGAGAAATATTACAGCAGGTAATGTGTCTGACCCACATTCAGCTGAGCAGGGCTCAATACCTAGCACTACTTAGGGTCCCCAAAAACCACCAGGAGTGATCTCTGAGTACAGATTCAGGAGCAAGCACTGTGTACTCTCAGGTGTGTCCCTATAACAACCTCCCCACAAACCATATGACGTGTACTCTCAAGTATATATTCAAAATGTATAACACACTTAATGAAAGGAAAATAGGACACATAGTTGGGAGGCAGGAGTGGGGTAAGGAGTGTGAGGAATGAACAAAATTGAAGCCTGAGATGGATCACATGTAGAATTTAGCAGTTCAAGATGGTAAAGAAGTCTATTTTTATTTACATGTTTTTTTTTATTGTTTTTGGGCCACACCCGGTGATGCTCAGGCTATTGTGCTCAGAAATCGCTCCTGGCAAAGAGCCAGGAATAATCTGAGCACTGTGATGTGACTGCAAATCATCCCTTCACCCAAAAGCTCAACAATTAAAACCAAAACCACCCATCTCTTGGTTCCTATCTTTGTGATTTGCAGTTTTGCTTCTTAGAATCTACACAGAATGGAGGGTATCAGGGTTGGTGGTGGCTTCAGGCAGAGGGGATACTAAACCCCACCCATTCTAAGAAGGGCCCAGAGTTTTCAACCTTAACTATACCACCTGCATTTCATTCTCTCTAATCTAGAAGCACTTGGTAATCTTAAATTCTGTATAGACTTGCTTAAAGTATGATCAACTGATTAGATGGTAGAAGGAAAAGATAAGTTAAATAAACACAGAAAGAAGAAAAAGAAATAGGGCTGGAGTG
Source organism: Crocidura indochinensis (assembly GCA_004027635.1). Taxonomy (NCBI): domain Eukaryota; kingdom Metazoa; phylum Chordata; class Mammalia; order Eulipotyphla; family Soricidae; genus Crocidura; species Crocidura indochinensis. Next base: position 5,665 of record PVKC010003027.1, on the reverse strand, counting down.
ATAGTATAGCAGGTAGGGTCTTTGCCTTGCATGTGGCTGACCCAGGTTTGAAGCTCAGTACTCCATTATGGTCCCCTGAGCTTGCCAGGAACAATTCCTGAGTTTAGAGCTAGGAGTACCACCTAAGCACCACCAAATGTAACCCTAAAGTATGTAAGAAGAGAAACAAATGAAGAACAGTGGATTTTACCAACACAGAAACACACTGTACATATTTTGATTTCCTGTGCTCAATTTATGATGGGGTTGTGGGCTGGCACACACTCATTGAAACCCGTTTCTGAAATCTTATCTGTTTGATGATTTCAACTCAATTCTGACACTATTCAGAAAGAACATCAGATTCTACAGGGTGAAGCTAAGTTTCTCAAGATTGCTCTCAGATGCTGGTGTCAAGTCCCAGGCAGTTATCAGGATTCTCTATCCATCACCCAGCTACAGACTGATGGTTCCTGCAGCCATCTATCCAGGTTTCAGGTACCTATCAAAAGCCTAGACTATTATGTGTACTTCTGATCTATGGACTATCAGATGTATCTAGGATACTCTTCTCATGTTTGATTATTGATTAGAAGATTAATTAACTGAAAGAGAAACAGAGTATAAGACAGGAAATAGGGGCTGGAGAAATAGTAAAGTGGGTAGAATACTTACCTTGCATAGAGCAGACCTAAGTTGGATCCTCAGAATCCCATGTGGTTCCCTGAGCACTACAGTGGAGTAATTCCTGAGTGCATAGCCTGGAGTAACTCCTGAATATCATCAAGTATGACTCAAAACAAAACAAAAAATATGATATAGGAAATATGATATAGAAAATAGCTTCCATTGAAGCTCACAGCTTCAGTGCTTTTGCCAGACACACCATTCTTTCTCCCCAAGTTTCTTTGAGTTCACCAACACAGTTTTGGGCTTTTATTGAGACTTTATTGCTGCGGCACAATTAATTCATTGGCCACTGGAAGTTCAGTTCCTCTTCTCTTCCTAGAGTGGGAGGGACTGTAGGTTTCAATTCTATAATAGCACAGAAAGTCCAAGGCTTTTTTGGGAAGCTCTCTATAGCTAGACAGAATCAGGCAAAATCGCAATGTAATGTGCACAAAATCACAACATTGAAAGTGAAAAAGTCAGTTTATAAAGAGAAGACCTCTGTTTTCCCCATTCTCCTCTATCCCATTCCCAGACTAGACACCAGAGATCCCCTTTACAAAAGAGACAATAGCCACGTATTAACATACAGCAAATACTGTTTATTGCAGACTTTTAGCTGACGTGTGAAAAAGGCACTATGAAAATTAGAATGAATTTAGAATGAATCTAGATAATTTCCCTAAATGGATTTATGTTAAAATATACACCATTCTTACATAACATCTGTCTTATATATGTGAAATCATATAACATTTAATGACAAAAATTGTGTTTCCAAAAATAATATTTGTTGAAGGTTAGGTATTTTTCTTTATTCTATCTAGAATCTTTCACAGGGTTAAAATATGTGTAAATTAAGTATTTCTTATTGTCAGAAAAACTTGACACAGATAAACACATATAATGGCCCCAATTTCTTTTTATCTACTTATATCAGTATTCAAAACTGAAGCCATCATTGAGCAGAATACTGTAATGCACACCAATGGAGGCTACTTGCTGTGCCAAGGTTTGTAATGTCTATGACATATTTCCACTTGTGCTTTTTCAGACATCAGAATACATAGAGATACCAAGCAGAATATAAACTAAGTCAAAATACAAGCTATACAAGGAATTGAGATCAACAAAGCCATGAGAAATAAAAATGTCTTGGGAATGCTTATTCAAGGCCATGTTGTACTTTACAGCTAATTAAATGTTTGAAATTTTAAAAAAACTGTTGGCATTAAAGAACTCCTAAATAAATCTAAGGATTCTATCATTGAGTATGTGAAAGAAAATGCCTATCTAACAGGCAAAGGGTACCTGAAGTAAATTTAGTCTGGAGGACAAATATCAAAGTCATGGGCGAAATTACAATTGTTTGTATTTTTGACTCTATTTCTTTACAATAAATAAATTCACCACTGTCCAAAAGTGTCTTAGACACTGAGATGGGGGTAAAAACTTAATTTCAAAAAACAAGCCCGATCTTGGGAAAAAGAGGCAAAATATTTCTCCAAGACAAAAATTGTTTTAAAAATTGTTTTAAGTTTTAATAAAAATAATGGGCTCAGAAGTAAGTCCTCTGCTTATTTAAATTTGCATTGTCTCTTTATGGAGATAAATTAGGGTACCAACAAATAAGAATCTGACATTCCCTTCATGGCTTCTTAAAACAAAGCACATTGGAATAATGCCAAAAATGATGGAGTCCCAAAACAACCAATAAACAAATTAGTGACTGCTTCCCTCATCAAACGATTCCACGCCTGAATCACTAGCAGCTGCGCTGATTTTCTCTTGTCGTCTTCGCATAATCTCTTGCAATTCAGAACTGCCACTGTTACCCTAAAAAAATAAACATAGTTCAGACAACATGGTTATGAGTTTATGGGGGCTGCCATTTGTTCATCAAATGGCTTGGGTGAAAGTCATTTGTTTTCTTCTAGTATCTTGAGAACTGGAGGTGATCATGTATGAGACGCTTCTAAACTTAAGTAACAAATCTCATTAATTTTATTTTCACTTACAAAGTGTCTTGAGGCAATTTGTTCACTATACCTTTAACATAAATATGCTGATAATGCAGGTGAAATGTTCTACAGACCACAGGGAAAGACTTAATGTGTACAATAAAACCATAATAGGGTTCAGATACAAGAAGTAGGGCCTTTCTCTTGAATGACACCAGCTCAGATTCAATATCCAGGACTCTACATGTCCCTGCAGGAGTTGGGATTAGGAGTAATTCCTGAGAACAGAGCCAGGAGTAATCCCTAAGCACCACTGGGTGTGGCCTCAAAACCAAATCAAACCAAAACAAACATAAAAGCATAATAAATGGATATATATGTATATATACATATATAAAACCTTTCACTTAAAACCTTTCCTTTGAGTAAGCAAGATATGCCTTTATGAACTTCTAAAACTGAACTAAGAATATGGGATCCTTCCATATGAGCCCCCTAAATATCATATTATCTTAAATTCTCCTTCCTGAGCCCTGTGTACAATCCTCCTAAGGATTTCCATTCTCTTCAAGAGAAAAATCTAGCCATATAGCTGAGTACTATAAAAGGTAAGCTAGGTGTGCGAAGGTCGTTGCGTAAGGTGAAGAGCCTCAGGTAGTCACATCTTCATCTGACTCAATTCACAGGCAGAGAAATAAGAACAAAAGAGACCAAAAGGAAGCAGGTTGTAAGATAAAGGTGTGGTCTGGACTACCAGAATTCAGAAGTCATAGGAAAGTAGAAGGTTCCATCAAAACAATGAGAAATAATATGTACACTTTTAATACAACTGGAATGTATAATGGTAACTTAATTAACTCAGAAAAGATACCATTAGTTATAGTTATTATACAGGAAATCAGTGAATGCCATTGAATAAATTCCAAAGGAAATGTAATTTCTCATCGCTTAGTAAGGTTATAGGGATAAGTGTATAAACTGGTTCATTCTGAGTTATTTAAAGGCTAAATTTATATACTAAGTCTGTAGAGATAATTGTGTGCCAATTTCATGCCCAAGCCTTTCATTTGAGTCCAAAAATAATTTCATGAATGCTATTAAAAGTCGTGAAATGTAAGTTTGAAACTTCAACCCTTACATAGTGCACATCGGGGAGACTAAAGCTATTGAGAGCTCAAGTATATATTATCTGGAAAATATTTGCTCTCTTGCTTTCACACTATTCCTAAGTATTTATGCATCAGGGTTTCATATTTTAAAGCAATCCCTACCTAATGGCTTCCATCTGATGACACTGGCCTGAGATATCCAAACAAGGTTGTCAGATCTTATAACCTTATACTACTATACATTTCAAACTAAATATTAATTAAGAGTAGATGGAATGGTTATCATCTCTGATATTTTTCTCCCTCAGGAAACAGAAAACACCCATTAATATGTAAAATTTTCATTTCTACAGAAGTAGGAATATATATATCATATATATCTACATAATATTTGACTTTTCATGGAGGGCCGGGCGGTGGCGCTGAAGGTAAGGTGCCTGCCTTGACTGCACTAACCTAGGATGGACCACGGTTCGATCCCCCGGTTCCCCATATGGTCCCCCGTGCCTGCCAGGAGCGACTTCTGAGCGAATAGCCAGGAGTAACCCCTGAGCGTCACCGGGTGTGGCCCAAAAACAAAAAAAAAAAAAAAGAAAAAAATTTTGACTTTTCATTCAGTGTCCAAAATACATTCATGCTTAAAGCATGTATTTGAGCATGTTACGTGAGAACTTACAACAAATGAATTCTTCTGCAAATAAATTCTTCAGTAATAATCTCCAGAGATAAATAGCAAAAACGACCGTATTTGCCAGCATATAAGACGACTTTTGAAACGAAGAAAAGTCAACCGAAAATCGGGAGTCGTTTTATACGCCGAGTATATCCCGAAAAATGTCTCGATATGCCGCTAAACAAAAATTATCTGGATATTGCCACAAAACAAATTTTCCAACTCGATCCTACACCAATCACTGCAAGGCTGCTCGGACCGCTTCTCTAACTCGGCCAATCCAAGCAGGCTTTTGATGCATGCAAATGAGACAATGTTCTGTACCTGAATCTACACTGTCAAAAGCCTGCTCAAATGGGCCAGAGTCAGAGAGGAAGTCTAGGACAGTATACCCTTTGAACTTTTGTTTGTTGTGTTTGGCTCACTGTGGTACATATAGTTGTAGCACAGGAACGTTCTGTCTTAGACAGTGAATATAGGCCTAAACCTATGTTTTAACTGTAAAATTAGGGGGTTGTCTTATATGACCAGTCGTCTTATACGCCGGCAAATACAGTAAGCCCAATTCAATTCAGCTCTGCATGAAAGGAAAACTATCTAATAATAAGGACAGTGACAGTAATTTCCTGTGCTTTCAATTTGCAGTGCGCACTCCTGATTACTGCAGAAAGCATGTTGATCTACTAGTAGGACTCACCTCTAATGCTGCTTTCTGTACTGTGATTTGGCAAAAGACTCTGGCCCCTTCGGGACAGACTGTCCTCAGTTCATCTTTATTGAGAGAGAAAAGTTGTGCACCATTTAGTACTCCAAGACTATTGACAGTCCTGCAAAAATCAAAGGACATAAAAAATAGAGCATAAGAAATACTGTCTAGAAAAAAAAACATTCTGGTGCTGTTAAAAATATTCTTTTTCCCAAGTGTTACACACATGAATTTGAACTCACAAAACAACAACAACAACAACAACACAGTACTAGGGACTGGAGAAATGGTACAGCAGGTAGAGCATTTGCTGTGCAAATGGCCAACCCAAATTCAATCCCTAGCATCTATTATGGTCTCCCCCAAGCACAACTAGGAGTAATTCCTGAGCACAGAGTTTAGGAGTAACCTGTGAGCACTGCCAGATGTGGCTTCAAAACAAAAAACCTCCAAGAAAACAAAAGAGTAGTGTGTTACCGTATTGCAAAAAGAAATACAAAATATACCTCAGACAGGGGCCCGGGAGATAGCATGGAGGTAAAGCGTTTGCCTTTCATGCAAAAGGTCA